>JAVKPL010008081.1:0-32260 GCA_032173675.1 Gastrolobium villosum | reverse complement strand
AGCAAAGTCTTGCAAGGTGCCCAACTGAACTACACTGTGACTGAAAAAGAGCTCCTGGCAGTTATATTTGCCTTTGAAAAATTCAGGAGCTATTTGTTTGGGGTAGAGGTCATTGTCCACACTGACCACTCAGCCATCAAATACTTAATGGAAAAGAAGGATAGCAAACCTAGGCTCATTAGATGGATGTTGCTCCTACAAGAATTCCAAGTAAAAATTGTAGATAGGAGTGGCACCCAAAACCAAATAGCTGACCATTTGTCTAGGTTGAAATCCAACACAACAGAGGAAGATTCTGCACCAATCAGGGACATGTTCCCTGATGAGTCTTTATTGGCCTTGAGTTCTTTAAACACCCCTTGGTATGCTGATTTTGCCAATTACTTGGCAGCAGGTGTGATGCCCGATGATTTAAACACACATAAGAGAAAGAAATTTCTCCATGATGTGCAATTCTATTTTTGGGATGACCCACATTTATTTAAAAAATGTGCTGACCAAATTTTGAGGAAGTGTGTTCCAGAATTGGAGCAAAGCCAAATTCTGCACAGCTGCCACAATTCTCCATATGGAGGACATTTTGGTGGGGTAAGGACTGCAGCCAAGGTGTTGGAATCTGGCTTTTACTGGCCAAGCATTTTTAAGGATGCTTATACTATAGCTAGTAAGTGTGATAGGTGTCAAAGGACTGGCAATATCACACGAAGGAATGAGATGCCTCTTAATCCTATTCTTGAGGTTGAAGTGTTTGATGTGTGGGGGATAGACTTCATGGGTCCCTTCCCTCCATCAAATGGGAATAAGTACATTCTTGTAGCTATAGACTATGTGTCTAAGTGGGTGGAGGCAGTGGCCTTACCCACTAATGAAACCAAAACAGTGTGCAAGTTCCTAAAGAGCTACATTTTTACTAGGTTTGGTACACCTAGATGCATAATTAGTGATGGAGGCAGCCACTTCATAAGTAGGCAGTTTGAAAGCCTCCTCACTAAGTATGGTGTCAAACATAGGGTGGCAACACCTTACCACCCACAAACAAGTGGTCAGGTGGAGGTTACTAATAGGGAGATTAAGAAAATTTTGGAAAAAGTAGTTGGTCCTTCTAGAAAGGACTGGTCACTTAAGCTTGAAGACTCCCTGTGGGCATACAGAACAGCTTATAGAACTCCAATAGGTTGCTCACCTTATAGACTCATTTTTGGTAAGGCATGTCACTTACCATTAGAGTTGGAGTACAAGGCATATTGGGCTCTTGCAAAGCTGAATATGGACTACAAGGAATCCACAGAGAATAGGTTGCTTCAATTAAACAACTTAGATGAATTTAAAATGAACTCATATGAAAATGCTAAGTTGTACAAAGAAAAAATGAAAAGATGGCATGACAACCTAATTCAAGAAAGATGTTTTGAACCAGGGCAAAAGGTGTTATTGTTTAATTCCAGGCTTAAACTTTTTCCTGGAAAACTGAAGTCCAGATGGTCTGGCCCCTTTGAAATTGTGGAAGTTTTTCCACATGGGGCAATAGAGATTCAAGGTAATGATGGTCGAAGGTTCAAGGTAAATGGACAAAGATTGAAAGTGTACCAAGGTGAACCTGTCGATAGAGACAAGGCAATTGTCCCTCTAGTTGACCCTTCTTAACTGTTTTGTGGAGTTGCAGTAGTTGTCAATTAGTTAGTTAGAATTTTGGTTTTGTTTTTTGTGTCTTGTCCAAGTTATCCTGCATCTGTGATCTGTCATATAGGTGTGTAAAAAAAAAAAATAAAGAGCTGTCAATGTATCAGTGTTTCCTTCTTTTCATCCATTATGAATTGTCTTCCAATTGTCCAAATTTGCTGAGTGTAAAAAGGTGAGGGTGAGCAGATAAGTAAGTTTGGGGTAGGAGTGTGCTTCCTATGATAATTCCATTAAATTGGGATAGCTCAGTCAGATGCACATACATGTTTAAAAAATTTTTAGGTGCACTGACTGCTGATCGATCATACCAGAGAGTGATCTCTGTTTGCTCTCTTTGCCTATCAATTCACCCAGGTAGTCTTACAAAAAGGTCCTGCAGTGTAAATACGTGGGATTGATCCCCACTATTTTCCTTTGGGCCTTTTTAAAATTAAGAGCCCAAGTCCTTCAAAAGGCACGATGAGCCCTAGGGAGGTGTTCGGTAGTTGGATTATATTTAAATTGGGCTGTGCCATCAGCCCAACTAATAAACCGTTTTCTTTTTTTTTTAATTATTTACTTGGGCCTGATTTTCATTTTATCAGCCCAGTCCTATTCATTTATTTTTTTGATTTTATTTTACTGGGCCTGATTCTAAATGGGTCAGCCCGTTTTTTATTCTTTAATTAATTAATTAATTATTCATTAATTTATTCCGTTCTATTAATTCTGATGCAAATTTTTATTTTTATTTTTATTTTATTTTATTTTTTATTCTTTATATTCCTTCTGGTCTTCTCCTCTTCCCCAAATCTTCCTTCTCCTTCCCAAAGTACTGCGCACCATTGAGCCACCAAAACCATTAATGCTCTTTTGAAAAGAAGCAACTGCTTTTTAGAATAGGGAGATGACTCATGGGAAAGGACAACTCCTTTTCTGCGCAGGGATGTGACTTTTCTTCTTTTAGTCACATCCATTAAATTATGCTGATTTCCCTAATTAAAGAACTTCATTTTAGTTTTGTTGTTATAATTTCTCTTTCTAAAAAAAACCTCACCGTTTCCTTCGCACACCCCCCATTTGTACCTACTCCGTGCCCTAGCTCCCATCTTTCTTCTCCATCAAACTCTCATTTCGTCTTCCTCCCATATCATCACTTTCTTTCTTTCTTTCTTCCCGTCTCCTTTCCCTAAACGCCAGACGTTCTCACCGCGCGCTGCGTCCAGCGAAAAAGGTTCGGCTCTCTTACATCCTTGTCTCGGTTCTCTCCGAATTTCTTCACCACTTTCGCGAACCCAGGTATGTTCTTCCATAACCTTAACTTATTTTGATTTGTGCTTCAAACCTTATTTTTGGTTCTTGTTCCCCTTTGTTGAACCCGATTCTCTCTGTCAGGACTTTTCTTTGTTTTATTTATTCACTTAATTTTTTTTTTTTTTATTTATTTACTATTTTTATCTTTTATTGTTTCTGGTTTATAATAATTATTTTTATTTTGTTCGGGCATTGATTTCATGAAAAGGTTTTTAATTTTAATTTCTTATATATTTATATTTATATTTATTTTTATTTTTCTGATTTTCTTTTTTTTTCTATTTTTGCAAGTACTCCCTGATTTTTGAAATTTTTATTGCATGCACCTGTTAAATATTTTTAGATATTTCTAAATGGTAAATCGGTTACATTGCTTTCACTGTTGTGTATTTGTTCTTCGTCTGATATAAAAATTCTCAGTAATTTTTTTCTGTTAAATTTTATTATTTATATATTCTAAAATTATGATAATAATTTATTTAATTTATTTATTTATTTTATTATTGCTGATTCGTTATAATTTAATGAATGCTGGGAGTTACTAACAAATTATTCTTATCTCGAATTGTTACTGAATCATACTCAGTAACAATGCCACCAAGAACCTTGAACGGTGGGCAAAAAACTAAAGCTCTCCGTGAAAAAAAGACTAAAAAAAAGGCAGCGGCCGAACCATCCTCCCCTCAAGAACCGCCTGTTCCACCAAGAGTATTACAAAGACTCAAGGAGCTAGAAGCGGGCAAACTCCGCATTCATTATGAACGCGGTTTCGACCTAACTGAAGATGGGGGATATATGGAGTTGTTCGTCTGGCAACATGTGACACCATGGAAATGGGAAATATTTGCTAGTCACCCTTCTATTCAAGTACCTGTCCGGTTAGTTCACGAATTCGTGGCTAACTTCCCAGATGAGAATGACCCGCAACAAGTCCTCGTTCGAGGGACGCTGGTGGACATCTCCCCAGCCAAGATTCAAGAGATTTATGATCTCAAGAAGGGGGATTATAACTGGTATTTGAAGTTTCTCACAGACAGAACGCTACCGAACGTTCATTCAATAATGGCAAAGGTCCTCACGGGAAATCCCAATACAAAATGGGATTCTGAGAAAATGTTAACGAATGAGCTCACCAAAGAAGCTCAGGTATGGGCCAAATTTGTGAGGCACCGCATTTTCCCTAAGTTGCACATGAACCACTTGACAACAAGAGTTGGTGTGTTGGTCTACTGCATACTGCAAGGCTTGCCATTCTACCCCGAGAGGCTTATCCACCAGGAGCTGTGTGCGAACTCTAAGAAAACCACAGGAGCATTTTATTTCCCATGTCTGGTAAAGCTATTATGTGATGCAGCTGGAGTCCCACCCTCTTCTGAAGACAGTGAAATGGTCCCACTCCCTAATTCACCAATAAATGAAGTCTGCCTAAAAAGGATAGCTGAGTCTAGCCTGCGTAAAAAAAGAAAAACATCTTCTACTCAGCCTCCTCAACGAGCAGGAAAGGGCCAGGTCTCAGAGAATCAGCCTCCTCCACGAGCAGCAAAGGGCCAGGTCTCAGAGATGAAAGATCAAATCATGGAATTGCAGCAATGTGTAAGGGGGTTGATTACATATATCAAAACCTCTAGACGTTGCTGTAAGAAATCTTATCAAGAAACCTTCCCTCAAGATGAGTTTCCTGAAATTCCAGCCCATCTATTACAACAAATTGGTGATGAGGGGACGTCAAGAGCTGCTGAGCAGGGGTCTGATGATGACGTGGTCGATGTAGATGATACTTTTTCGGAGATCTGATATTCAGTGATTGGTACCCAGGTTCTTTATTCATTAATTTTATTTGTTTATTTGTTCATTAAATTATTTAAATTATTTATTTATTTATTTATTTATTTATTTAGTTGATCAGTGTTTACATAAGTTTAAAATCAATTGGCATGCCTTTCAATTTTGTTGAAACCTCTGATTTGCTGATTCAATGATAATCCACTGGTTAACAACCTATGTGAGGTATTTTGAACCTAAACACTTTATTCCTTTGAGAGTGATCATTGGTTAATATGTATTGATGTTTTGAATGCTGCACTCTGTTTGGATGACCGATATGCTATTTCTGTGTGATTGGGGCATTGTTTCTGATTATTTAGCCTAGAGCCAAAAGCCTTACCCTTCAATTATATCCCTTGGTCCCTTAATTTGAGCCTGAGCCTTTCTTTTCTGTTTCATCCTGATAATATAAGCCAAATTCCTTGACTACCCTATACAGCTATCTTTAGTGTTTAGCTAATGCTCGTTAGCTTAGAAATACAAAAAGCTAAATAAGGCAAAGGGAAATTGGTTGTAAAAAGAAAGGGAAAGAAAAAGAAGGAAAAGTCAGGAGGTAAAAAAAAAATGTTAAAAAAAAAAAGAGAACAAGTGATCTTGTAAAAAAGAGTCTTTGAAAAATAAAAAGATCTCTGAGCTTACTTTTTAAAAGAAGAAGGAAAAAGGCAAAAGTAAAAAAAAATTAAAAAAAAAAAGAAATAAAATGAGGTAATCAATACAAGAGGGAGAAGAAAGTCAATAATTCCCCTTTGTCTTGTTTAGGCAAAAATATCAGAAAAGCTAAAGAGAATTAGTTAGACACTAAAGGGTTAGCTTAGTTAGCCAAGTGACTAGAAAAACAAAGACCCTAGCCCTGCCTCTTTACAAGCTTGAAAGACCCTATGATGGAAGTAGCATGTTGAACTTCAAGTTTCTGAATGGGTGTGTAGATTGGAAACATTCATGCATGATGACAATGAGTGATCCTTCCTTATAAAAAAAAAATGTGATTTATTGAAAATGTCTGAAAAGGAATTCAGTGGATTGTCAATTGAACCAATTTAAATTAAGGTTTGCAACTGATTGAATGTGCATGAGTTTTGATTGAATGCTTCTTTAATTACTGATTGACTGGAGTTAGATGATTAATTAGATGAGGAATTGGTTAACATTAAGCCTGGTCAATGCTTAAAGGAGTGTGATGTTTTGCATAGATAGTTGATAAATTTATCTAAGTTACTAAGTTTAATTTAATAGTGCTAAGTGATTCTGAATTTGATCTAACTGTTTGATTCCTGATCAAAGTTTGTTGATTGCTTGAGGGCAAGCAATTGGTTAAGTTTGGGGTATTTTGTTAGCACATATTTATATATAATTATATTATATTATTTTATGATATTTAAATGTCTTTGGATTATTAATTGGTGTTTTTGCAGGTAAATTATGCTCAATTGAGTTAAGTAAGGATATTTGTAAAAATTAAAGGTAAGAAGTAAAAATGGTAATATTTGTCTTTTTACTCACTTATTTTATTTATTTTTATCTTCAGATTAAAAGAAAAAGAGAGGAGCAGTCTGGACCGTTGGATTGGAGGAGATGAAAGGCTGAGATGAAAGGACAAGAAGCTGATAGTTCTGAAAAAGAAAAAAAGAATATAAAACAAAAAATGGATGCAGATTTCAAAATATAGCTTTTAGAATTACTTTTCTGAAAAAGAGACAAAAAGTTTCCGTTCGAGTTTTTCTTTTTCTTCTCTTTTCTTTCGTTCGAAGTACTCTCTGTTCTTGAGAGATTTGTTTTCGTTTTCGTTCCTTTTTGTGTGGATCTATCGTTCGCTTGCTGTTCGTTCATCATCTTCGACCTTGGAGGGCTTTGACAACGCATCTACAAGGGAGAGGAGTCGCGGATCTGGCCTGTGTAACGGTAGATTTCTTTGTAGTTTTTGCTGTAAATCGAGTTAGGGTTTTGTAATGTTTGAAGAATCCCTTTTATTTTCTGAAATACTTGGTATCTTTGCTTTTATTTTTCGGATATTATAGTGTTTCAGATATGGGTTTTTAAATCTTTTCTTTTCTGGGTATGTCGAATTATTGGATGCATGTTTCTTAATTAGTTCTTTGCTATTTTGATGTTTTCTTATTCGATCGGTTCTTTTACTTTTCAACTCAAGAGATTCATGGGAATGAACCTTGAGTTCTTCAACAGAAGCAATTTGGGAAATGCGTTTCTGTTAAGGATCGATTGAACCCCTTTAGATTAGGGATAATCAAGGGTGTTTTCTGATAATTTCTGTAAAGATTCAAGATCCTTTGGAAAAAGATGATCTTGAATGTTAGGGTTAATTCTGGGAAGTTTCGACCTATATAGTTGTAGTGTTTCGGAATTTGGGATAAACTTGCTGTGGCTTTGAACGGAATTGCAGGAATGCAATATCTTTTGTGTAATCCATGATTTTAACATACTCAGAAGCCTTTTTCATTGTTAAAAATTTCTCATTGTTAGAATATATTTTGATGTTTAATTAGAATATAATAAAGATCTCTTTTTACCATAAACAAAATAAAACCAATTATAGGATTATTAATTCAGATTAATAGAAGGAAAAATAATTCAACCTGTTCCCTGAGAACGATAACTCTTTTCTTTTTGAAAATATACATCTCAACACACGCCAACAGTAAATTTTTCCAAAATGCCATGCGGCATAATTCGCTACACAGTGTAGCGAATTATGCATGCAAGTAATTCGTTACACAGTGAGACGAAATATGCCACGTCAAAACTAAAAATGACACATGTCAAATTTTGACATATTGGCATAATTCGCTACATTAGGTAGCGAATTTCTGAAAATTCGACATGTGACATTTTTGATTCTGACGTGGCATATTTCGCTACACTGTTTAGCGAATTACTTGCATGCATAATTCGCTACACTGTGTAGCGAATTATGCCGCGTGGCATTTTGGTAAAATTTACTGTTGGCATGGCAGTCTGGTAAATTTTTTGTCCAAACGTGACAAAATGGTCAGTTTCCGGAATGTAATTTCTCAAATACAAGACGTGTCAGAGGTAATAAATATCAACCTATTGAAATGTTTGTAAGTTTCGAACATGATAAAACATGTAATCCATCGTTGAATTGTTTTTACAGAAAAATATTTCTGTACTTAATGCAGATAAATTATCTGCATTTATTTTCAAAACGACATAATCTTGGGATTGAAAAATTAAAAAATAATTATAAAGACTATAATAATCCTAAATTAAAATTATAAAAACATCATAATTTCTGGCCTAAAATGATGTCGTATTGAAATTAATGCAGATAATTTATCTGCAATAACTGCAAAAAAAAAAAAAAAAACCTTACTTTTATGGGTGTCAAATGAAGTTATGCTAACCCATTACTCGCTCAGTTGAATTTGGGCCCAAGCGACAAATCGAGTTTGTTTAGAGTATGTCAACTGATTTTATTCTTGTTAATTAATAGTTACATCTTATTTTACTTATTAAATAAGTTCTCGTTTAATTAATAAGGAAAAATATTTTCTCATGTTGCATGAGAATTCAATTCTCATGTTAGTGACCCTTCGATTTACATGCAAAGCTTTTCTTTTCTTTTTCTTTTTTTAATAAATATGAGACCCACCATTATTTGAGTCACAACATAAGAATTGAATTCTCATGCAACATGAGAAAATCAAATTCCAATTAATAAATTCCAATTATTAAATATAAATAGAATCTACGGCATAGAATATAACTTATACTAATATAAAATAATTCTTTTCCTTTAAAATTATTATGTTTAGTGCTTTTATCACACATATCAAATAGATAAAATTTTATTAAAATTTATGAATATTCATAAAAGGAGATATAAATATAAAAATTTCATATAAGCTTGTCACATGTGAAAGTTTTTTTTTTTTTCTTTGAAAATATTTCAATCGGTTCATTGCTTTGCGACTAGACGAGTCCAATTAAAGTTTTAAACTCTTCCCAAAGGTACTAGGATGATTGAACTCATGTTCTCATCCTCACATGTTCAACTCTGATGTGTCAATTGAACTACCACCGTTTGGTTTGTCACATTGGAAAGTTTAAGATAAGAAAACTCATGACATTTGGGGGGGGGGGGGGGGGGGTGGGGGGTGTTTGGTTCAAGTTATTAAAAAAATCTCCTTTGCATCTGATTGTGGTCTTTTGGGATCACTGTGTTTGGTTCAAGATATTGTATAATTTTGCCCATCTAATATATTTCCCTAGCTTTTGAAAAATAGGAAGCAAATGAGATAGAGAGTACTATTTAGAAAATCATTTCTAAGATGGTATTTTGTAGTTAGATGGGTAAATGGAAAGATATATTTCATTCAAAAGACAAAAAAGACACTCTTCGAAAATTTTTAATATTATTAACCAATCTTATAAGGGAAAAATTATTCTTATGTTGCATAAGAGTAGTTTTATCTTCTACACATTCATCGAAAATCGTGACATTTTTTTATTTCTCTAAATGAAGGGTCCCACCACATATGTGTCACAATATGAGAGAAAATCTCTCCTTCAACATAAGATTAAATGAACCCTTTCTATTAAGTATGATAAAGGGTTATTTTAGTATTTTTAACTGATTTTCCCATCAATATTTTCTCTTCAACCAAACATATACTCAAAAAATTTAACCCAATTTCCACAGTAATATTTTGACATACCCAACAAATTTTTTTAAATTTTTCTACCAAAATCACTTTCCCATCATATTCCTATTAATTCTATTTCCCTCGTATTTTTTTTTTTTTTTAACTCTTGAACCAAATGACCCCTGGAAGTTGAACTTGGAAAGTAGTTGTATACAAAAAAGAACTTCAAGAAATGTCCGTATTTGGATTGGCTTCATTGAGCTCATTCACAATTCACACATATCACTGATATCAGAGTAGAGACAGGAAAGTAACATCATGTGTGATTTCCAATGCATAATCCTCAACGACGACAAGTGTGGGCGCGTGAGTACGGCTCCGCCGCCCGATTCAGGAAAGGAAGAAAGAGGTGAACAGCAACAGCTAGCATGCGATTGAGTTGAAGAAGGCCACACACACAACACCCCACGCCTTGCTCTCAGAGTTTTGAACACAAACTGCCACTTTGTCACTGCTTTAGGTGAACATCCTCTCTATGCTCTATGCTATATTGCTATTATTGCTACTTTCATCATATTTCATATTTTGAACCCAATCCCCTTATTTCCCATATGTCATAAATCTTTTTGTTTTGTTGACTCACACTTTCCTACTCTACACTTTTTTTTTTTTTTTTTTTTTACCTATGCAAACGGCTTGCGTGCTGTCTGTTTTATTTCCTTTGTCATTCATTGACCATAGGAAACCAGCTGGGTGTCTACAGCATATCCTATCTTAGTTAAATTCTACACTATACACATTTTTCTTTCCTCACAGATAAATAAAATGTGAATCACAGGTCCTCTAATGGTGTTTCTCTCAAACACTCAAACACACAAAACAAGTCTCTGAATATACCTCTTTCTATTACTGTGTATGCCAAGCCACTTTGCAATGGTTTACATGGTGCTATTTAAAAGCGTTAACAGAAACTAATAACTAACTTAGGAAAACTAAGCATAATAAAGACTACTTCATAGAAACTCTAAACTCATTAATGTCCACTAACAGATTCCTATGGACACACCCCTTCACCAAACGACATTTCTTTTTTTTTTTTATTTTTCTTTAATTGAATAAAGTTTAAACCAACAAAACTCCCCCTTAAACTTTAATATCTCTACCGTCTTTCATTCCCATCTTCTTCTTGCAATTTTCAAACAACAACGTCGGCAGGGGCTTTGTGAAAATATCTCCAACTTGATCTCGGCTTGCAACATGAGTGAGCTCCACCTTTCCTTCTTTAACTTGATCTCGGATGAAATGGAACCTCACATCAATATGTTTACTTCTTTCATGGTTGACCGGGTTCTTTGCTAACTCGATCGCGGATTTATTGTCAACTCGGATTTCAGTTGAACCGACTTGCTCTTGCTCCAACTTGCTCAATAAATTTCTCAGCCAAATTGCATGACAAACACACCAGGAAGCAGCAACGTACTCGGCTTCGCATGTAGATAAAGTCACAATAGGTTCCTTCTTTGACACCCATGTGAATGCCGTGTTTCCCATGAAAAATACATAGCCAGCCGTGCTCTTCCTGTCATCAACATCTCCGCACCAATCACTATCCGAATATCCTGTCAGTTTGTACTTATCCGACTTCGAGTAATGAAGTCCTTGCGAGATTGTTCCTTGAACATATCTTAAAATTCTCTTTGCCGCCTTCCAATGAGTATAGCTCGGCTCTTCCATAAATCGGCTTATTATTCCAACACTTAGACACAGATCCGGTCTCGTACACGTCAAGTACCTCAGACTTCCAACTAGACTCCGATAAACACTCGGATCTATCTTTTCACTTCCATCATATCTTGAAAGTTTAACACCGGGTTCCATAGGAGTTGAAACCGGGTTGCAATTACTCATTTTAAACTTCTCTAAAATTCCTTTTGCATAGGCTTCCTAAGAAACGAAAATCCCGGATTTGTCTTGTCTGACCTCCAAACCAAGAAAATATTTCATCAGACCCAGATCCGTCATCTCGAACTCCTTTGTCATTTTATTTTTGAAATCTTGAATCATCTCTTCATCATTACCCAAGAAAATCAGATCATCAACATATAGAGCAACAAGTAGAATTTTACTTCCCTTTTTCTTCACATAGAGTGCATGTTCATACGGACATTGTTCAAGTCCATCTTTCTTGAAGTAATTGTCAATTCTTGTGTTCCAGGCTCTTGGGGCCTGCTTCAACCCATACAGAGCTTTCTTCAGTCTCAACACTTTCTTCTCTTGTCCTGCTTTCATGAATCCCGGAGGTTGTTCCAGATACACCTCCTCTTCGAGTACTCCATTTAAGAATGCCGACTTCACATCCATCTGATAGATCGGCCATCCGAACTGGGCTGCTTGAGAAATTAACAGCCTGATAGTCTCCATTCTTGCTACGGGTGCGAACACCTCGTCATAGTCAATGCCGGCTTTCTGTCTATACCCTTTCGCCACTAGCCGGGCTTTATATCTTTCGATCTCCCCCTTAGCATTCATTTTCTTTTTATACACCCATTTCACACCAATGGGCCGACTTCCTTTGGGTAGCTCGGCTAACTCCCACGTCTTGTTCTTTTCTATTGCTTTAATTTCCTCTTCCATGGCTGATTGCCACTTCACATTTCGAATTGCTTCTTCAAAACTCACTTCCTCAGAGTCTGCTAACAAACATACCAGGTGTGCTTCACTGGTGGAATCATACAGATCTTGTAGACTCCTCATCCTTGGTTGTCTCAACTCTTCTTCACCGTCAGAAACTTCTGGATTTGCAGGGATATAGGTCGAAGGTTGTTTGACCTCAATAGATCTATTTCCGGGATCTACATTGGATGGACTATTCCAGTCCCAAGCATCTTCTTCATTCACTTTCACATCTCGGCTAACCAGCACCTTTTTACTAACGGGATCCAACAACTTGTATCCCTTCGTCTTCTCATCATAACCAATAAACACAAATTTCTTACTCTTATCATCTAGTTTTGTCCTCAACTGATCCGGAATGTGTGCATAAGCAACACTCCCAAAGACTCTAAAATGACCCACTGAGGGCTTCAATCCGCTCCATGCTTCTTGTGGAGTCTTGTCATTCAAATTTGAATGTGCACATCTGTTCTGCACATACACTGCACATTGTACAGCTTCTCCCCAGAACTCTTTTGGCATGTTTTTCGTTTTTAACATAGATCGGACCATATCCAGGATAGTCCGGTTCTTTCTTTCAGCTACTCCATTTTGCTGGGGCGAGTACGGTGCGGTCAGGAACCGCCTTATCCCATGTTCTTCACAGTATTTCTTGAAAGCTGTTGACACGTACTCCCCACCTCGGTCTGAACGGACCGACTTGATGTACCTCCCAGTACCATTTTCTATCATCACTTTAAAGTTCCTAAATGCCTCTAGCACCTCGGATTTTTCCTTCAAAAAATACACCCAAGTCTTTCGACTGAAATCATCAATGAACGTGACAAAATACTTCTTGCCACTGAATGAGCCTGGAGTAATTGGTCCACACAGGTCGGTATGAATTAATTCCAGAGGCTGCCTAGCTCGGTATCTCGCCATCCTTTGGAATGGGCTCCTCGCATGTTTTCCCAATACGCAGTCTTCACAAAAATTTCCTTCAGAGTTAAGCTTTGGCAGTCCCACCACCATATTTTTCTTCATCATCTCGGTCAGACCACCATAATGAAGGTGTCCAAACCGTCGATGCCACAATGACATTTTATCTTCTACCTCGGCTTGCAGACAGCCGACCTCCATACTCCTCAGACTCAGCTTGTACATTCTATTTTTCTCCATCTGAACTCGGGCTATCAGACGCCCTTGTTTGTCTTTCAGCAACAGAACTCGGTCTGTCATTAGAACCGAGTAGCCTTTCTCCATCAATTGTCCAATGCTCAGAATATTGCTTTTGAGCTCAGGCACGTAATATACGTCCCGAATTGTACCAATTCGTCCATCTCTTTGCAAGAAACAGATTGTACCTCGGCCTTTTACATCAATTTTGGATGCGTCTCCAAAAGAGACATGTCCTGCTTCCACCGTTCTCAATTCTTTGAACAAATGTTTGTAACCACACATGTGATTACTGGCACCAGTATCCAGGTACCACTCCGACTCAACCTTCGAGCTAGTTTCACCATGAGCTAACATCAGAACTCCATCTTTCATTTCTCCTTCTGCAGTGAAGTTTGAAGCTTCATCAATTCTTCTTTCATCTCGGCAGTCCTTAGCGAAATGCCCAACTCGGCCACAGTTGTAACACTTGTCCGAGTTGCAATCTCTTGAATAATGTCCATACTTTCCACATTTGTAACATTCCACGTTTGATTGGTTTGTCCATTGACCTCTTCCACCTCGACCACGTCCTCTACCTCTCCAATTTTGCTGACTCGCCTCAGCTCTTTCTTCGTGTTTCACTTCCTGACCTCGGCCACGACCTTCTCGGCCATTTCCACGTCCACGTCCACGTCCACGACCACGACCTCTACCTCGGACATTCTGAGAGTAGAGTGCCTTTTCATCCTTGATATTTGCTTTTGACTGAAGTGCTTGCTCCAGTGTCTCTTCTTTCTTCTTTTTCTTGCGCTGTTCATGTGCCTCAAGAGAACCTGCTAGCTCTTCAACAGAAAGCGTAGCTAAGTCCTTAGACTCTTCAATTGCACATACCACGTTCTCAAAGTCGTCTGTCAACGACCTCAGAATTTTTTCAACGATTCTGGAGTCGGTCAGCACCTCTCCATTTCGCTTCAACTGGTTCACCACGGTTTGAACCCGGATGATGAAGTCCGACACTCCTTCGGTTTCCTTCATCTTCATCCCCTCCAACTCTCCTCTTAGAGTTTGAAGTCGGGCCTGCTTTACACGGTCTGCGCCTTTGTAAGTTGTCTCCAATATATCCCAGGCTTCCTTTGCCGTCGTCGCATCTCCAATTTTTTCAAGACCACCGCTTCCTTCAACAGCTTGAAACATCATAAATAGTGCCGCTGCATCCTTTGATCTCAACACACTCAATTGCTTGAGTTGATTTGCTGAATATCCTTCCGTTGTATCAGGTTCTACGAACCCGTTTTGCACCAACCCCCAACTATCATAAGCTCGTAGAAGGGCCTTCATTTGGATACTCCAGTTTTCATAATTCACCTTTGTCAGGCGGGGCACTGGCAGACTATTACTCATATTTTCCATTGGCTCAAGCTCTGATACCAATTTGTGAATCACAGGTCCTCTAATGGTGTTTCTCTCAAACACTCAAACACACAAAACAAGTCTCTGAATATACCTCTTTCTATTACTGTGTATGCCAAGCCACTTTGCAATGGTTTACATGGTGCTATTTAAAAGCGTTAACAGAAACTAATAACTAACTTAGGAAAACTAAGCATAATAAAGACTACTTCATAGAAACTCTAAACTCATTAATGTCCACTAACAGATTCCTATGGACACACCCCTTCACCAAACGACATTTTTTTTTTTTTTTTTTTCTTTAATTGAATAAAGTTTAAACCAACATAAACAAACGCTTGTTTTGTTTATGGAGATAATTTTGATTGGATTATGAGAGATTATATAGCTTTAGAGCATTTTCAAATGACAGCAAATAATAAGTAAGCATGTTTTGCTTTTGTTATTGAATATGGTTAGTGAATGATGATGGTGATAAAAGAGAGTCACTTAGAATTGGACCTAAAATCTTAAAATATTTAATGTGTCGGTACTTTCATTTATGGAAAACATTTTCTCACGTTGCATGAGAATTCAACTCTCATGTTAGTGATCATTCGATTTGCGTGCAAATTTTTTCTTTTCTTTTTCTTTTTTTAATAAATATGGGACTCACCACTAGTTGAGTCACAATATGATAATTGAATTCTCAAGAAAATCAAATCCCTTCATTTATATAGTGTTCGCTCGTTCTATTCTTAATTAACGTGAGACTTCGTCCGCTCGTACTTGCTTGGATTCTTGAACAAAAACAAATTAAGTTGGATGAAGATAGCATGTTTGACTATGAAGCTGAAGGTTTGGGATTTTGACAATGCAGATTATGCAAAGGGGGGAAAGCACAAAGATAAAGATAAGCGTATGGATGATGAAATTGAAATGTCAGAAGAGAGAAGAGAGAAGCAAAAAGGAGGTGTGGTTGGTCGACAAGAAGGACGCACACCGCTCGCTGCCTACCTCCTCCTATTTCACTTTTCCCAGAAAAAGCCTGCTTCTTATGTCTCTACTACGTTCAATACCTCAATCTTGTTTTTCATGCCCTTTTTATATATATAGTTTGGGTCTTATATTTTTCCAAGTTACCTGATAATTGAGATCTTATGTTATAGAGACAAAAAGTATATGGTACCATATATTAGAAAAATTTATGTGTAGGACTCATGTCAGCACGAAAATCGAATGGTGTGTAGGAAGATTTGAATTTTCATGTTGAATGAGAATTATAAAACCCATATGATTTACAACCTACAAGTTTTACAATCTGTTACAACCTATTTTATCGGCGTTGCTTTTTATCAATCTAATAGTTATAATTAATTTATTGAAAATTTATAATAAATATAATCCGATAAATCATAATTGTTGGATTGACGAAAATCAACGATCGAAAAAAAAAAAGTCATAAGAAATTGTAAAATTTTTAAGTTTTAAAAATACACTCCTCTATTCTCATATGAGTAAAGTGTGTGTCATTTTAAAGGATGTAAAATTATGTTATGTTAAGAGAAAAAAAAAAAGATAGATAAAAGAGGAGAGAGTTGACAAAAAAATTAAAGATATGAGTCTCACCTCTTCATGAGAGTGAAAAGATATTAATTGTGTCATTTAGAAGGATAAACACTTTTCCCTTCTCATATATTTTGTGGACCTTAAAAATATGGGTTAAAATGAAGAAAAAAATCCATTTTTAGCCAAAGGAGTACCGATTTCAACACTCCCATCGTATTAAAGAAATTTGCAATCGGTCATATGTATCTTTCAAATTATTTGTTTCTAGTTTTACTTTCCTTCCGCCCCATCATATATCCTCACACTATATTGGACAAACACCAGGCTCATATATAGTACTCTCCAATAGCCACCTTCCAAAGTTCAAAAATCTGAATCTTCTGACATTTTGCTACGTAGATTAACCATTTCCTATTGTTCTTTTCTGTTTTGCTTTTTTTTTCACTGTTTGACAAATATGCATATGCATGCACCTCACCATGCAATTCTCGAGCAACCATAATAGCAGAAAAACAATAAGCCACGAGACAGTAAAGACAAGAAACAAAAGTCCCTCTGAATCAGAAACAACAACAAGACACACTCACTGCGACAGCAACAGACAAAGCACACACCCCCGGGTCCCCCATCGTTCAAGTTTCATCCTTTCCTTATAAAATGATACATTCCCTTCCCCATTTCTTCACCACAAACATTCCTTCAATTCACAAACATCAACAACACCACCCCTTTTCAACTTTGTTCTCACTTTGTGTTTTTCAATGAGTCAAGAGAAGATAATGCATTACCAAGTGGAGCCATGGAGCTACTACATGCGTTTTCGGAGCATGGAAGATCAAATGGAAAGAGTGTTGAGGCTGGCTTCCCAGAGTGCTGTGGTCATATTCAGTATCAGTAGCTGTTGCATGTGCCATGCTATGAAGACACTCTTCTGTGGCATGGGTGTTAACCCAACGGTGCATGAGCTTGACCATGATCCAAAAGGAAAAGAAATGGAGAGAGCATTGATGAGGCTACTTGGAAATTCAAATGGGGTTCCTGTTGTGTTTATTGGAGGCAAGCTAGTTGGATCCATGGACAGGGTTTTGGCTTTCCACATAAATGGTACCCTTGTCCCACTTCTCAAAGAAGCTGGAGCTTTGTGGCTTTGATACTAGAAAAAACTTATACAGTGACGGAATCGTTATGGAAATTCCGTCGCTAATTTCAATGTCACTACTATTTTCCGTCACAAATTCCCTCGCAAAATAATTTGCGAAGAAATTTGTGACAGAAAGTAATAGTGACAATGAAATTAGCGACGAAATTTCCATAACGATTCCGTCACCATACAAGTTTTTTCTAGCAATAATAGACTTGGATTCAAAGTCAGATTTGAAGTTGAGTCACATGCTAAAAAGAAAGAGTAAAGCACTGACTTATTTTGTTTTGACAATGTTTGTCTCTCTGATCCAACAATATCCATGTATACTTGAGAATTAGTTAGCTAGCCAGCAAAGAAACTAAGAAAAAGGAGTAGAAGAAAAAAAGGCCTCTCTAATAACCAAATTTATCTGTTGTAAGGAGATGATGATCTGATATGAAAAGTAATGAATTCTCTCAATTTTCTTTTGCCTTGTAGTTTGTAGTTTGTATAGAGATGCACTGTAATTTGAAAATGAAGCCAGATAAATGTGTAGCTAAGGATTAGATGCATCTCAGAAAATATGATTAGAGTCTCAGCTAAGTTTAGTATGTGTTATTACCACTTTAATATCTGATACGTGGGCCAATGGTATGGTGCAAATGTATTGAATTAATTTTATGAAGTTTCATGCTATTGGAGAATTTGAGAATAATAAGGAAAATTGAACTTGTTCACTACAATTATCGTGAGAGGCTAGACATTATTGTCTAGAGCTGAACACATTTGGCATTTTATTTATGTTGAAGCAAAAAAAAATTTATTTGAATTTTTTGCTATTTTAGTGTAAAAGATAGTGCCTAGAGTAAGAGCCCTATGGTAGAATTTGAAATACCTATATATTTCAACATGTCACGGGCCCAACCTACCTGTGCTAAAAGAGTCTACAAGAGAATATTGGAATACACCATCCCAAAAGTTAGTTCAAAGGGTGGGAGTGCCCAAGGCCTTATAAACTCTACATTAGTTACACATACAACCAATGTGAGATTATATATCTCAACAAATAACCACTGTGATATATGGTTAATGGATCCACTTCGGTCTTCAGTACTCATTAGTGTAAATACATCGATCAGAGCCACCGTATATTGTCCAATTAATGTGCAAAACGTTTTTAGGCTTGACATTGCCACTGAGACTCTCAGGCCTTAATGCATCATGATTTCAGTTATGCTTGTCGCCATCATGTCGCGAACAAAATGTCTACAACTACACAGTGAAACTAATTAACATCCATTGCAGCATTGACCTTGACACATGTCAGCTCTTGCACAAGAGTCCCCGATCAAAAAATACGTGTCGTTGATAAATATTCAACATTTATATTTGATGAATTCATCAGTTTTTGTAAAATCCTTTCCAAGACATTGTGATAAAGAATATTGGGATGCACCATACCAAAAGTTAACTCTAAAAGTGGGATGCACCTTTCCTATACATAATCCCACATTAGTTGGATGAACAACTAATGTGGAGTTTATTAGGCCTTGGGCACTCTCATCCTTTGAGTTAGCTTTTGGGATGGTGTATTCTTTACAGTTTTTTTATTATATTTTTGTAATAGCTTGAACTCCAAATTAGCATGAACAAACCATGTCAATTGATTCACAGTGGTGGTAACCAACATCGGACAATCAATAATAGTGCCGCTGGATACACAAACTTGAAAAAGAATTGAAGGTATTTGCAGTTTCTGATCGTTGAGCAGGTTTGTTGGGGTCCAAGGTGCGGCAGAACATACAACCATTGACTTAAAAGGACGAGCCAGGCCACAATTGCATAAGATATAAGAAACTTTGGATATATTATCAACGAGAGCGAGAAAAGATATTACGAGGCCATCAGAATACATTGTGCAAAAATTCAAAATTTGTTTGAAAATTGTTATGGAATCATATAAAGGTCCATTCATTGATAGGCCCAACCAAAGGCAATCTAAGATTTAAATAAGCATAGTTATGATACCAATTCTAACACGACAGCATGACAAATGAGTCTGGGCCCTCATCAAAGGCACTAAAACTCCAGAATCTACTATCCACAGATAAACTTTATAAATGAGAGGTAAAATCTAGAGGTATGGTACGCTCACTCTTACTATTATGATGTAACTGTGCGCATACATACCCTTTGACAAAGTCGTTATTGTTTTATTGCACACAATAATCAGAGGCACTAGATCCAAGATTAACGTACTAGTCCATCGAACTAGACATCTCTATCTTCTAGACAGAGCAAAAATTAAAGAGGAAATGTAGGAGGTGAAGCGCAAAGGAGTTTTTTTTGGATGATATGAAGCCCAAAGGAGTTGACCTTATAAGCTTTGTGCTTGATTGTCAAGGACAAAGCCATAATCCATAGGAGTATCTATGTTATGGGCATGAGTTTTTGACTATGAGAGAGTGTCCCTCCTCTCTATGTAGCCAAAAAAAAAATGTACAGAGAATTAATATATAAATATATTATAGTACAATCTTCATATATTGGGGTATATATAAAGGGAAATATTTTTCTTATATTGATGTGAATAAGATATCTTACGTTGGTGAAATAAAATAATAAGAGGGACCCACAAATGATTGGAGAGAAAAATAAAATAAAAGTTGGACTCACCTTTGTTATGTGTGTAGGAAAATGGGTTATCTTATGTTAAATGAGATAAATATAACCCATATATAAAAGGTTCAGCGAATTAAAATTAAAATAAAAAAAAAACTTTGTACAAACCATGGGTGGCTCCTTCCCCACATGCACATGCAGCCAAATGGTGAGTTTTGTAATAAACTTTGAGGATCAATATCTGAATGTTAAACCATAGGTGGTTGATGATGCTGTTCTCCTTCCACAGGAGTGGGTGCAGGTGCAATCTCGGTGCTACTGCTGATTATAAAAAGCAAACCATAACAAGAAAATATAGCAAAAACAAACAAAGCAAATGCAAATATTAAGGATAAAGCTATTCCAAATCCTGCCCACAGTATTTCTTGATGATTTCGAGCTCTATTCATTACATCTCCCAATTCCATTATGATATGGACCACTAGGATCAACAAGAAATATACCATAAGTGCACTAAAGAAAAGTGAAAGTGCAAGAAACACCATTTTTTGTCCAAAGTTCAACATCTTGTACTTTGTCTCCAAAAGAAGGCAAATAAGAAATGAATTTGAGAGAAAAGGGAAAAGAATTTCGATCTTCCTCTATTGTTTTATTTAGCTTTTGGCAGAAGAAAGGTGAAAATACATAATCATTATATATGTGGCCTTAGCACTTGTTGACGAAGTACTATTATATATAAGACTTTAATATACTTGTATAACTTCTGGTAGAAAGTGAATTAAATCAATTCCGACCATTAAATTTATAGTATTATGTTGATAATATATATTTAATTTTATAAAACTCAAATAATATAAATATGTTATAAACGTATTTTACATTCATTTTATGAAATTTATTTTAAGATATTATGATAAGAATAGCATAAGCTTCTAACATATAGATTTTGTAAATATTGATTCATTGTAAAAGGAATATTTATTATTTAATTTAATACTATTCAGTTTACATAATTAATGTATGTACGTTTGACGTATTGAGATCTTCTTAATATATATAAGTACTTTTAGCAACTATTGAAGGGACAACTTGTATTTCACGCCAAAGCCTTAGTGAAAAGTTGTGATGTGCGTATTGTGTTGTATCTACTATCTAGTGTGGTCTGATCAAAGATTAAAGAGTTAAGAATGATAAAATATATATGTTATGACGGATTGAGCCAACGTTTGAAGAATATTTGTGTTATTTGTGAATGGAAGCCTATTCGTTCTTAAGTTTGATATATATGATCATATTGTGAGTATCTCACGTGCCATGATTTGAAGGGGTAAAAAAATTAAAAAGAAAAGAAACGTAAAATTGTAACCCAATCACCTCAAATTTTACTTACAGCTAGCGTAAAACATTATGTGAGTCAAATGTCTATGATGCAGCAAGAGGCTAAGAAAGACATGCATTTTAAAGTTTCTTCCTAGTTTTTTTTTTATAAATATTTAATGTTAAGGAGCTATACTAATTTCGTCGAAAGAATGATGAGATTAATCTCT
Organism: Gastrolobium villosum; assembly: GCA_032173675.1. Classification (NCBI taxonomy): domain Eukaryota; kingdom Viridiplantae; phylum Streptophyta; class Magnoliopsida; order Fabales; family Fabaceae; genus Gastrolobium; species Gastrolobium villosum. The sequence continues at coordinate 10,781 of JAVKPL010008081.1, read as the reverse complement.
CGTTCAAAGAAAGAGGCACGTCTGCAGGATTTAAATCTCTGACTCAAACAAATTCTTGGGAACTCAATTACCAATTGAGCTACACGTATTGATTGGCTTAGTACATCCGGACTAAATACTTTAGGTTTATACAAGAGTTTCTTTTTTCAGAAACATTTTTTTACGTATCATGACAAAATATAAATACACAAAATCAGTTCACAAAAGGAAATAATTATATTATATATATATTAAGGTTTATCATCTATCATTTAATATGACCATACAAAATTTCCTACACACATAACATTTTGTAGGGCCTGCAGCAAAAGAAAAAAAAAGAAATTACGGCATGCAAAATGAATATCTATAACATTACACAATCACTTTTCCTACAATATAACTCTTATAAAACCCATATATTAAATAGAAATTTTTGTTAAAACTCCCGAAAAATAGGAGTCTCTGCATAATGCTACATATTAAGGCGCAAATGAATTTTCACTCCATGTTTCTCCCACTTTAACAAATTCTTTATAACGATTGTTTGGGTAGTATATATTTAGGGGAGTTTGACATTACTTACCTTAATCACAATATCCATCTCTCATCATGAAAATAAAAATAAAATTAGTCAAGGTTAGAAGAGTTAAAACTTAAAACAGGAAATAATTAATTCAATTACAATGTAGAATAAAATATGTATCATTTAGAATATTCTTATCTATTTCTAGTGGTAGGAAAAACATGTAAGTTAAAAACACTAGTATTCCACCCTGATTCCTTGTTCTTCTTAGGTTGCTAATGGAAGTAGAGATCAAGCTTAGTCTACCAGACTCAACCACTCACCAGAAACTTTCCAACTTGCTCGCTCCTTTCCACACCAAAACTCTAATCCAATAAAACATCTTCTTTGATGGCACAAATGTAGAGCTCACATCCAACCTTGCTGTTCTCAGAATTCGGTTCTACAACTTGGAAAATTGTGTCCTCTCCTTGAAGGCGAAGCCAGTAATCTCAGGTGGAATCAGCCGCATGGAGGAGCATGAAGAGCCATTTGACCCTGCACTTGGTCTTGTATGCATTGCTGATATGCAAGGGCGGACCGAGGGGGCTAGGGTGGGCGGCCGTCTCCCAAATTTTGAAGAAATTTTTGTAATATAAGTAAAATGCAAGAAGCCTCCATTTTTCCTCTCCATACATGTGAAGAAGTTTTCTCCCATGCAGAATTTTTAGAGCTTCTTAATATTCTCAGGTCCTATATCTATTGAAACTCCTCTAATTCTTAAGACATTTTTTTCTCCCTCAACGAAAGTTAACGAAATGAACAAAACAAAAAAAAACAATAAGAAAGAGTGCAGTTCAAATTCTTCTTAGCGCAGACCTGGTGGTAACAGTTAGCATATGAAATTAGTATTAAATTATGTGGAAAGATTTGTCTACAAATTTTTTTTTTTTACAAATTACTCTAAGAGCCTGTTTGGATCATCTTATTTTTTAGTTAGAAGCTACTTATAAGCTAAAGCTAAAAAAAAAGCTTAAAAAGAGTTAAAAGCTGATTGGTAATTACAAAAAAAAAAAATTAAAAGTTACTTAAAAACACATATTTTAAGAAAATTATCTCTATATCTATCTTTATAACTCTTCATTTAAAAATAATCACATTATTCAAGAAAAATATATAAGAGCTTAAAATTTTTTCCTCCGAGTAACTAATTTTAGCTTTCGGCATTATTCTTCATTATAAAAAAAAAAAGAGTTTCTGAACTTTTATCAAAACATGTTTGGCCTAGTTTATGCTTACAAGTAGTTTCTAGCTTAAAAAGGAGAGGATTCAAACAAACACAAATATTTAATTATTCATATTTTGTCCTCCCATATATTATGTTTGAAGAGAAAATAAATGTTTAATTTTTAACCCCCACAGGAAAAATTCTTGGGGTCCGCCACTGCTAATATGATAAAAGAAACAATAAAGCACCTTATGTCCTTAATTGTAGGTAAAATAATATTATCCAATTATTATATCATTTCTTATTTATATTAAAGGGAACCCCTCCTTGACCATTATTGATAAGGGAAAAAGCTTATTATCATGGTGGACATAGGCTTAATGGCTAAATCACAATAAATTGTTTGTTTTATATTTTTAACAAATACGAGCTTCCATTATCACGAATAAGACTTCAACTATTGTAATCTTGACATTAATTTTTTTAGTATAATTCTGATGCATTATGAATGCCAAAATAAAAATTTACATTGGCATTGAATGATTCATTCCCATATTATTTAATGAATTATACAACATATGAGATTTTAAATTTGAAAAAATAATGCAATGTCACATATATAATTGGATTTAAAACTTATTTATACTAACAATACATTCTATGAAATTCTTTTTTTTTAATTATGAAATGCATAAGATATAAGAAACTTAATATATCAACGAGAGCGAGAAAAAGATATCACGAGGCCATCAGAATACATTGTGCAAAAATTCAAAATTTGTTTGAAAATTAAAGAAGAAACGTAGGAGGTGAAGCCCAAAGGAGTTGACCTTATAATATAAGCTTTGTACTTGATTGTCAAGGACAAAGCCATAACCCATACGACTATCTATCTTGTGTTAGAAATTTTTATAATTATTGTGGGCTTCAATTAATGGTAGTTTTTTTTGTTTTAATAAAAACGGGCTAAGTCATTATTCATATAGGGGTTCAGTATAAAGCCCAGTTAATTAGTGATCCTTTTGATTTGGGCTTGGATATCTGTAAACTGATTAGTGTGGCTATGTCCCTCTGCATTCACAGTGTGTTAAAAAATCGTCACTCCACAACTCGGCCCATCGATGGTTATGATCTGGGAGTGGTGTGAATTGCAGAGGAAGATCCTAGTCATTCCATTGCAGAAATATCAGAGTAAACAAGAAGTCTTCAAGAAATCAAGAATCATGTCTTCAACAAGTAAGTCTGAATTTTTTGGTGTTCTAATTTCATATAATCCTATTTTGAAATTTCTAACATTTGGTATCAAAGTCTAAATTATATGATTTATGACCCAATCACTCATTATTGGACATGATTATATCTTTTATGATTGATTTGTTGCCTTCCTTCCTTCTGAAATATGTAAGCTTTAGATTAATTTTTTGATGATAGAGAATCCTCATTTTACCCACAATCCATACACATCAAAACTATTATGCCATCTCTGATTGATTAATTCTAATTTTGTTTTGTCTCTTTTCTGATGTCCGTGACATAAAAATCAAAACTTTATATGATACGAAATATTTTCGTTTAACTAATCAAAACTATTTCTTAGTAAACAATGATGTCTATAGTCACAATCGGTTAGCATGAGACACAATTCCTAAAATGTCATGAAATGTTTAATATACGGATTGGATCACATCGTAATAAATATAATTGTTTCCGTATGTCATTTGCGTGTTGGATTAATATAAATTGTAATATACGGATTGCAAACGCAATAAGTTATGGTCACTGGAGGACATTGATCAAGTACTAAAAAGTAATAGTTATTATGAGAAACATTATCTTCCTCATTTTGCTAGGCAACTGAATCGATTGAGGGTATAGTTTTCTAGTCACCCACTAGATTAATATACATCGTAATAAAAAAAAAATCCATAATAAATATATCATATGGATTGGATAAAAAAAATGCATTCATATCATATATACTTATGTTGAACAATCTGTATGTCATTTGCGTGTTTATGTTTAAACAAATGTTATTATTATTATTTGATTTGATATCCTTGTTGAATTTGATTGAAAGTTTTAAAAACATATCTTTTTGTCATTGTGAGTCAATGAAAATATTTGAATAGAAATAAATACATTACTATTGTTGTTTTTTGTATTTAATTTAAAATTATTAGTAATGAATAGTTTAAAATAAAAGTTATTTGATAGTCACGTGGGTTACATCGCATTTAACATGAATAAAAAGTATTAATCGATGATAGCTTTGATAAATATTATTTTGCTTAAAGTTATGGGTTATTTGTGAATGCAACTTATTTTCCCAGTGATTGATTTGACTGCGGAGAAGAAAACTTATTTGGATCTTTTGAATAAAGCTCATGCACAGGCTATGGCGCATAAGGCATTTATGAGCCCACTAGTGACTTAATTTTCACCAAATATTACTTGTGTGGTGTTATAACATTTTATGATATATATTTAAAATAAATAAATAAATTGTTATAATAAATATCTTTTTTTTGGGAAAATGATAAACCTTATATGCTTGCTATAATATTTTTTTATTTATTAAGATGCATTCTTCTGCTTGAATTATCTGAGTACAAAATTTTGTTGGAAATGCTATTATTTTTGATTTATTATCAGTAGAGATATTGCACTTTCTTGTGGACCGGATTGTGGTTTTGGGCAAGTGAAAATTAATTTCGGTGCAAGAGTTTTGATGAATTACTATAGGTAATTGCTACCAAAGTGGGATTACTTATATTGGCTTGTGAAAATTTCTTTGTAAAATTTGAGAAATAATTTTGATTATTTCATACAATTTCGTGCCCAAAAGAGGTAATTGTGTGTTATAACTGTGAATTTGTTTGGGATGAAGTTAATGGAGGTGCATTGATCTAGGAGATTTGTCTGCCCAAAGGGGACAAATCTCTGAAGTCAATGTATGCTCACTGAGCAATTTTTCTTTGAGGTTGTAGATGAAGTTATTGGAGGCTCATTGGTTTAGGGTTCTCTCTGCCCAAAGGGGATGGATTTTCGAACCCAATATTGTGCTCATTGATTAACTCGTCTGAGGTTCTGGTCTTGGTTTAGACCTTGGTTTGTGCATTCTGCCCCATGGGGAATTTACTATTATGTTGGCCTTGTTATGACAACCTCTTGTGCTAAATGTCTAACTCATCCTGAGCAACTTCTTCTTACGGTTATAAATGAAGTTATTGGAGGCTCATTGGTCTAGGAATCTATCTGCCCAAAGGGGATAGATTTTCAAACCAGTGTTGTGCTCATTGATTAACTCATATGAGGTTCTGACCTTGGTGACAACCTTGGTTAGTGCATTCTGCCCAAAAGGAAATGTACTATTATGTTGACATCAGTATAATATCTTGATTTAATTAAAGGTGTATATTGTCCTTTAATTTATTCTGATGCATACTTGTTTTGCCTTAATAATGAATTTCTATGTTAGTTTCTTTAAATACATTTGAAAACATGTTTAATTCATTTTGAAATATTTACTTTAATTTTTTATATACATAAATATTTAATTTGAATTATTTGCTCTAATTCATATTTAATTTTGTGAGCTTTTATTCATGTTTAATTATGTGATAAATATTTATGTTACTTTTTCCAAATTTTAATTAATGGAAATTGTTACATATTATGGTGATTATGATGTCAGTTCTTACTCTTCCTAATTATGCATTTATTTTATGTACTCTTTCAATTAAGTTTCATTAGTGAGCCAAAGTGTATAATTGTTCATGTTGGGCATGAGAAGTTTTGGTATAAATTGTAGTTTGGATAAGGCAATATAAATTTTGAAAATGCATGTTATAAAGTTATTCATATTATTTTGGAATTATTACTTCTAATCTTATTTATAAATTATGAGAGTTCTGTTATATGCAATTACTTGCACAAAGGGGATTATGGTATGCAACCAATTTTGAAATTTATATGGAGATAAAAAAAAATAAAAAAAAATAAAAAATGTGAAGTGATTGTGTACTATATACTCTGCCTAAAGGAGAGTGTATTATACGTTAATTATTTCTTTAAGATTACTTCACTACCCATAATTAATATAATTGTATTTATGTGATAAATATACTTTTGATATGAACGATAACAATATCATAATAGAATTATTGATTAGATTGAATTGTGATTAATGGTAATGAGATCTTGATTTCTATTTTTTTATGAATTTTGATCTAGATAGGGCATTGTGTGTTAGACTATAATTAATCTAGAGAACATACTTGACATGTTTTTTAGTGGGAGAGATACAATTAATTTTGTGTGATCTTAAAGTTATTGTCGAGTCAGTAGAGATAATTGCTCATTTTTTGATGTCAGGATATGAGCTTATTTTGAAATTAAATTAATTTTCAATAAGGCCTCTTTGAGAATGATTTTGAATTCTATATCCTTTTTAAATCAATATGGATTTCATTTTACATTAATGGTGATTTGACGAGGTAGTGACTTTCCTGAGCTATGGTGAAAATAATTTCTGTTATTATATTTACCATAAGGTCAGTGGGAGAAAAGTCTATTTTCTTGCATTGTATGTGGATGACTTAGTTATTGAGAATGTTAACTGACTCTCTAACCAAAGGACTTAGGCCCATGATATTTGAAATGCATGTGAAGAAGATGGGCATTGTGAGTCGCTTTGATGTGCTTGGTTAGTGGGAGTTTGAGTTCTATGTTATTTACTTATCATGTTGAATTGTTTATTACAAACATAATTGGTATTTGGTTGATATATAAATTTCTTATGGAGCAATTGATAATGCATTGAATTTTGTTAATGTATAAATCTCTTATCATTTTGTGTTTGTGTTTATCAATTGTGAAATATTAGAACTCAGTGTCATTGGGACCACCGTGCCTGTGGTTGACACTATATTAGAGTTTAAGGCATGATAATAAGATTTTGGAATTCAGTGTTGTTGCGAACACCGTGCCTGTGGTTGACACTTTATTTGAGTTTCAGGCATGATTTTGGAACTCAGTGTCGTTGGAACCATCATGTCTGTGGTTGCACTATATGGGAGTTTGAGACATAATGGTGTTGTTAGGACTACAGGGCCCGTAGTCGACATCATATTTGATTATATGATGGTTTTTTGATAAACCATGGAATTTCTCTGGCTTTAAGGCATTTGAGAGAAATTTGAGGACTGACATAGAAAATAACAGTTTGGCTGTTGTTGGATCACATTGGCATGTTATTTTCTTATTACACTCCACACTAATGACTAGTTGACGGAGGCAAGTAACATTTGTGACCATGGAAGGTCTTATATCGGTAAGGGTATAATCACCGCCTGATTCAATGTTACTTGATTTTAGTTGGATGGAGTTATATTCAGATATCGCACCTTGGATCATGTGTTTCTTAAAATATGGTCATATTATAAGAATTAGTCCTTAGCCCGAGAGTCGTTTTCAAATAACTTGTTTTCCTTTTCTCTTCTAAATTAAAATTTTACAATTGATTTTGCCCAAGTGGGAGAATGTTAGAAATTTTTATAATTATTATGTAGATTCAATCAATTGTAATTTTTCTTGTTTTAATAAAAACGGGCTAAGTTATGATTCATATAAGGGTGCAGTATAAAGCCCAGTTAATTAGTGATCCTTTTGATTTGGGTTTGGATATTTGTAAACTGATTAGTGTGGGTAACAGTGTAGGCCTAACCCATAGGCTCATGATGGGAAGGGAACTAGGGTTAATAAGTTTGGCTAGGTCCCCTCTGCATTCACACTGTGTTGAAAAGCCGTCACTCCACAACTCACCCCATCGACGGTTGTGATCTGGGAGTGGTGTGAATTACAGAGGAAGATCATAGTCTTTCCATTGCAGGAATATCAGAGTGAACAAGAAGCCTTCAAGAAATCACGAATCATGTCTTAAAATAAGTCTGAATCTTTTGATGTTCTAATTTCATATAATCCTATTTTGAAATTTCTAACATGTTATGGGTATGAGTTTTTGAGTATGAGAAAGTGTCCCTCCTCTCTATGTAGCCAAAAAAAAATGTACAGAGAATTAATATATAAATATATTATAGTACAATCTTCATATATTTGGGGGGTTGTGGGGGGGGGGGGGGGGGGGTATATTAAAAGGTTCACCGAAATTAAAATTAAAATTAAAAGAGAAAAAAAAAACTTTGTACAAACCATGGGTGGCTCCTTCCCCACATGCACATGCACATGCAGCCAAATGGTGAGTTTTGTAATAAACTTTGATGATCATGAATGTTAAACCATAGGTGGTTGATGATGCTGGTCTCCTTCCACAGGAGTGGGTGCAGGTGCAATCTTGGTGCTACTGTTGATTATATAAAGCATACCACAACCAGAAAATATAGCAAAGACAACAAAAGCAAATGCAAATATTATGAATAAAGCTATTCCAAATCCTGCCCACAGTATTTCTTGATGTTTTCGAGCTCTATTCATTACATCTCCCAATTCCATTATGAAATGGATCACTAGGATGAAGCAGAAACATACCATAAGTGCACTAAAGAAAAGTGAAAGTGCAAGAATCACCATTTTTTCTCTGCCATTCAACATCTTGTATTTTGTCTCCAAAAGAAGGCAAATAAGAAATGAATTTGAGAGAAAAGAGAAAAGAATTTCTTCCTCTATTGTTTTATTTAGCTTTGGCAGAAGAAAGGTGAAAAATACATAAATATTTTATATATGTGGCCTTAGCACATGTTGACGAAGTACTATTATAAGACTTTAATATACTTGTATAACTTCTGGTAAAAGTGAATTAGATCAATTCCGACCATTAAATTTATAGTATTATGTTGATAATATATATTTAATTTTATAAAACTCAAATAATATAAATATGTTATAAACGTATTTTACATTCATTTTATGAAATTTTAAAATATTATGATAAGAATAGCATAAGCTTCTAACAGTATAGATTTTGTAAATATTTGTTCATTTTAAAAGGAATATTTATTATTTAATTTAATACTCTGCAGTTTATATAATTAATGTATGTAAGTTGGACGTATTGAAATCTTCTTAATATATATAACTTTTAGCAACTATTGAAGGGGCAACTTGTATTTCACGCCAAAGCCTTAGTGAAAAGTTGCGATGTACGTATTGTGTTGTATCTACTATCTAGTGTGGTCTGATCAAAGATTAAAGAGCTAAGAATAATAAAATATATGCTATGACGGATTGAGCCAACGCTTGAAGAATATTTGTGTTATTTGTTAATGGAAGCCTATTCGTTCTTAAGTTTGATATGATCATATGATGAGTATCTCACGTGCCATGATTTGAAGGGGTAAGAAATAAAAAGAAAAGAAACGTAAAATTGTAACCAATCACCTCAAATTTTAATTACGGCGTAAAACATTATGTGAGTCAAATGTCTATGATGCAGCAAGAGGCCAAAAAAGACATGCATTTTAAAGTTTCTTCCTAGGTTTTTTTTTTTTTTTATAACTATTTAATGTTAGGAAGCTTTCTTGACAAATGCGGGATTTTAACTTGCAGTAGTATATACTTAGGGAAGTTTGACATTACACTTATCTTAATCATAATTATATCTATCTCTCATCATGAAAATAAAAAGAAAATTAATAAACATCACTTCACCCAGAATCTTAAGGCAATAGTGAGGCTAAATTAATTAGTTTATATCTCTTTAACCCACCCTCTCATGTAAAAGCCCTTTGGCTTGAAGCGTGGATATGACACAAGCTCATTATTGATTTGCCTTATGCTTTTCTTAATTTCATCTGAAAATAGAGGCGGTGAGGCATTAGGTGGGATTAAATTAATTATTTAATATCTCTCTAACAAAAATTAGTCAAGGTTAGAAAAGTTAAAACTTAAAACAGGAAATAATTCAATTACAAATGTAGAATAAAATATGAATCATTTAGAATATCCTTATCTATTTCTAGTGGCAGAAAAAACATGTAAATTAAAAACCACTAGTATTCCACCCTGATTCCTTGTTCTCAGGTTGCCAATGGAAGTAGAGATCAAGCTTAGTCTACCAGACTCAACCACTCACCAGAAACTCTCCAACTTGCTCGCTCCTTTCCACACCAAAACTCTAATCCAAGAAAACATCTTCTTTGATGGCACAAAAGCAGAGCTCACATCCAACCTTGCAGTTCTCAGAATTCGGTTCTACAACTTGGAAAACTGTGTCCTCTCCTTGAAGGCCAAGCCAGTAATCTCAGGTGGAATCAGCCGCATGGAGGAGCATGAAGAGCCATTCGACCCTGCACTTGGTCGTGCATGCATTGCTGAGCCATGGAGACTCTTATCTGTGGATTCATCAGAGATAATGAAGAGGGTGAGAGATGAATACCATGTTGGAGAAAATGGGGTCGTGTGCTTAGGTGGGTTTAGGAATGTGAGGGCTGTGCATGAGTGGAAAGGGTTGAAACTGGAACTTGATGAGACCAACTATGATTTTGGGACATGCTATGAGTTAGAATGTGAAAGTGCTGACCCAGAGAGACACAAGAAACTGCTTGAAGAGTTTCTTCAAGGGAATGGAATCAGTTATTCATATTCTAAAGTTTCTAAATTTGCTGTTTTTCAGTCAAGGAAGTTGCCTGAGTAAGGAAAAGTCTCCTCAGTAATTAGTATTATTGAATGCATGATGTTATGCTGTTTTTCTTAGTATATATAATATTATTCTTAATGGGTTATTATTGATCTCCATCCCAACACACACATGCTTTTTAGGAAAGATATATACTCTGTTGATGATTAAATTCTAAACTTGCATTGTGGAGAGAAGCTTTAGAGTCAAAGGGTATTCCATTAGGTAGGAGCAATACAACAATAGAATATATTTGGAATGCAAATTCAATTAAGATGTAACTGATATATTTTTGAAAAGTGTATAGAGGCATTTATCATAAACATAAAGCGTAAAACCAAAACTTTAGTAACAACATCAAGAAAATAACAAATTCAAGAACAAAAAAAATGGGGAAAAATATGAGGAAGGGAAGAGGAAGAGGAAGAGGAAGAAAA
>JAVKPL010008080.1:0-32136 GCA_032173675.1 Gastrolobium villosum | reverse complement strand
TAACACACCTTTGACAGAGTACGTATTGCTTATTATTAACAAAGAGAGCAAGAAGGTAGTTTTCAATCTTCACTCATTGTCCAAATATTTTTTTAAAAAGAGTCCTTATATTACTTTGTCATTTTTTTATACTGTAAAGAACCTTGGGATACACCACCCCAAAAATTAGCTCAAAGGGTGGGAGTGCCCAAGGTCTTATAAACTCCACATTAGTTGTTCATCCAACCAATGTGGGACTATATATCTCAACACGCCCCCTCACACGAGAGCCCATTGGACTTGAAGAGTGGATGATGCAACAGGCCCAACCTACCTGTGTTAAGAGAGTCCACAAGAGAAAGTGGGGTACGGCAAGGCTCTGATACCATGTAAAGAACCTTGGGATACACCACCCCAAAAGCTAGCTCAAAGGGTGGGAGTGCCCAAGGTCTTATAAACTCCAGATTAGTTGTTCATCCAACCAATGTGGGACTATATATCTCAACATATACATTAATAAAACATATAAGGTTTTAGTTATATGTGAAATTGAGTAATTAAAATAACATGTAAATTGTTTCAGGTAACTACACCTTATACTATCTCTTCATTTCCTTATCTTCTTTGTAGTCTTTCTACCACTCTTTCTCTCTCTTCAATCTTCCTGACATTAATTTTTTAGAATTTTTTTTTTTTAATTTGCACATATGTGTAGGGTGTGTTATTTTTTTCATAGTAGCATTTATCATGTGCTTTACTTCTAGTAATAACATAAAAAGCAGCAGATATATCACCACACACACACTGCTCCTCCTAAGTCTGCATCATAGGTCCTACTTGTTTTTAGTGAAAACTACTGCTGTTAAGCAAACTTCGAGACACAACGTTTTTGGCTATTTAATGATAGTAACACTGAATATATTAACCTTGGCAAAGATGAACATAAAATCTCACTAACTAGTCACTACTTTTATATTTAAAAATGGATTTGTTAAAAGCTTTTAATTACAAGTCAAAAAATTGTAAAAAAGATATCTGGTTACAACTTCACAAGATTTGTGTCCATCACATGAGAAACATCTTAAGTTTGCAAAATAATGATCATTTTCATCTAATCCAAATGCAATGCTTAGCTAGGTTAATTCAGCCTTTAATATGCGGGTGCATAAGCAAGCATGCAGAGGCAAAGAATAACACTTGCCTTCGGTAAACATATGAGATGTCATTGAATTAGACATTTTTGATTCATCTATTTCCCATCTCCACTGACCCTCTGGCTTTGAATTTGCATATGGATTGTCTCTCTCCGGAGTGAAGGCCTCTAACCGTTCTTCAAAATTATCAGGCTTGGTTTCCACCCTCTGACCAGCCATGTGATGCATCTGGCCACCAACATAAGTATTGGCAGATGGATCACCATACTGCCCCTGCCGTCTCATTGTTGAAAAACAACTCCTATGTGAACACAACCTATGAGACATTAAAGCCATAAACCTATAACTTAACCACATAACCCACACTGCAACTGTATGTAATCATGCATGAACATATATTTTGGTTTCATACGAAACACTCCACGAACTAAATGAAACAGATATTACAGAATAATGCACAGTTTCATACAAAATTTGGGAACAAAGTCCAAATGGAGTGCATCATGTGAATCATTTTATAAAATATATAAATTAAAGAACCTTAGACTTAAAGAAATCAAACTAAAAACTTGATTAAATATAAGATAACAATTTTTTGCAAGTTTACAGAGCGTGTAAATTAACGGAAAAAAAAAATCAAATATTTCAATGGAAAATAATAGCCCTCTCCTCTAAATAATATTATCAAAGTTTACGTACCTCCTACCCAGCACATGCACAGAATCTTAATCTCATTCTCTTTTCATACCAAACTCACTTCGTGAACTCAGTTTTTACTGCTTAGTTTTACTCTTACTTATCATAAATTATTTCAAAAAAATGTGGTACTTCTGGTGGTGTTTGGATTGGTTCACAGTTCAGTTCAGTTCATTTGATTTTTGTGCACACCCCTACTACTGTATTTGGTAAGAATATATCAGCTGATTTTTTTTCATCATAATAGATCAAAGTAACGAATATCTGTATATGCCTTCTGTATTCAATTAAAAAAGCATTACTGATTCCGTCATTTTCAAGGAAATTTAGCGTTCAATATATTTTTCTTGTAAACTATATACATGGATCATAATGACTTAAATTTTATGTTAAGTCTTTTAGACACCAAGCACGCCATAATAGTATCCTTGAGTAGCTAAAGAATTTGGGTTGAATCATATGCTGATTGTAACAATAATACAGGTACAAATTGGTGTTCATTCCTTTACATTTGGATTCATGCCAACCTCCAACTACAATTTGTATATTCAGGACTGAATTTGTTTATTTTTTAGTAACAAAAAAAAACTAACCTAAAATAAATTCTTGGAATTTGAATAAAAATCAAGCACAAATTCACTGCAAATGATAAAATCGATCAATCAAGACTATCCATTTTGATAAAATGGGAAACCATTTAAATCTCAAGTCTATCAATTTCGATAAAATACATAACCATAAAATCGCAGAATTAAAAAAAAAAAAAGAGGAAAAAATAATAGGAACAAAAAGGAACACGTGAGGTTTTGAAGGTAAGCTTCGTACCTTAGTTATGGAATAAGGGTTGAGCATGGCACGACATCTCCCTATGTTTGACGAAAAGAGCTCATAGTCCAAGGATGTGCTTGATTTACTGGCGAAGGGAAGGCCGACAGAATGCAGAAACAAGTGTGAGGGATGAGTTTAACGTTAAGGGTTCAAATTGAAAATTAAACTTTTAATTGAGGATATAAATAAAATAAAAAGCTGACATGTTTTTTTAAGAGATAATACTTTTTCACATTACATAAAAAAATATTTTTCTCCCTAACACACAATTCAAAGATGAAACTCACTCTATATTTTTTCTCTGTCATCTAATTTTTTTTCTCTTTTCTTTATTTTGTGAGCGTAAAAAATTAATTTTATTTTTTTATCTAACTTGAGAAAAAATACTTTTTTTTTTAAGTGAGAAGCTAGATAGAAGCTAGAAGTTTTTATAAATTACTTTTTCATTTCATTAAAAAAATATCAGCTGAAAGTCCTGGGTTTTGACTGTACTCATGCAATTATTTAGATATTCCACTTCTTTGGTCAAACATATTACTGAATAATGCAAACAGACGCCTTTTAAGAAGAGATTTAGGTTCTGTTTGATTGTTATTTTTTAAAATTGTTTTTAATTTTCAGGAAAAAAAATTAAATAACTCATTTGGTAAGACCTGTTTTGTAAAAAATGTTTTAAAAATTATAACTATTTTTTAGTTTTTAGAATCAAATTTAGAGAACATATCTGGGTTGTTATTGTATTGTGTTTTGATTTTTAACTTTTAAAAAGAAAAAAATATAGAAAATAACTATTTTCATAACTATTTTACAAAACAATTTTAAAAACAAAAAAATCAGAACACAATCAAGCAGACCCTTAGTATCCCTTACGATGAGATTTTATTCATAAAAAAGATTTTTTTTTTTTTTAAATAGAAGTCCTTGTAAGAATTTTTAGATGCTTGGATAACAATTTTTTAAAAAAGCAAAATTTTAAATAAAAGTTAAAATACTACTTTTTTTTAGTCAGTAGTTAATTGCTTTTAAAAAAAGCAGAAATTAAAAGATAATATAATTATTATTATTTTGGAAAAAGAGATAATATAAATTTTTAAAATATAGTTTTAACCCGATCCTATCGTACCTATTCTATCTCTCCTTATTCTACGATCATGCTATTTTATCTCTACTTTATTGTAATTTTATATATAAAAAATGGTTCTTTTTTTTTTATATCCAAAAAGTGCTTCTTTTTTTATTTTAACATCCAAACAATTTATTTATGTAAAAGTGATTTTAGATCATGCATCCAAACGCAAAATAATTTTACCTTTTAAAAAAAGTTCTATTAAAATAGAGTGGGGATATTCTAACTACCAAAAATTCTTACTACCCATCACATCACCATTGGATCAATGAGAGAGAATGTTAAAAAGTTTTTAGAGAGAGAAAATATTAATCTGATGGTGATTAGATAGGTAGTAAGTTGGTAGTAGAAAATTTTGGTTGTGAGAATATCCCTCCTCGTTAAAATATATATATATATATATATATATATATATATATAAAGTTATTTTTTCAAAAGCTCGTCCAAACGGGTCCAGTCGCGCACTAACCAGATGCGTGTATGACATTACATGGCTCAGATGCGCATTTGTTCCTGCCGGTGTAAGATTTTAGAATAGCCGAGCCCGAGACGCGTCAAACGTGTGTCAGAGACATGCCACATCATATACACATCTAATCAGTGCACGACTAAACTCGCACACACTTCAAGCATCTCTATTTGAGCACATTAACTATACTGTCCCTTTTTGAATATAATATACTTAAATACTATAGAATAAAAAAATATTCAAACTATCGTGGTACCATAGTTGCTGAGGTAGTCAACTATTATGGACGGGACATGTGTCACTTCCTTAGTACTAGAAGGCCTAGTTGTGAAAAATATAAAAAAACAGAATGATAGGCGCGTAAAGTCACGCGCGTGTACCTTTTTCTCTCTGCTTGTTCTTGGAGGTTTTCTGGTAAAATTTTCAGTGATCGTTCTTTGAATCGGTGTTATGGAGGATGGCAAGGTTCAAGGTGCCCCCATGGATGAGGATGGGGGGAAGGGAGGAAGGGTTAGGCTGACGGATGAGGAGGAGCTTCTTCTCAGGAGTGGGAAGAAACCTAAAGGTGAAGCTGTGGAGGATCTGAATATGGATGATCAGATGGGGGAAAATAGTGAGGAAGGAGTGGATCTAACTCCTAAGGAGGTCGGGCGACCTGAGACGAAGGAGGTGAGTCAGGCCGGTGGATCTCGTTGTAAGACGGTGTCGTATAAGGATAAGCTCCTGAAATTGAACGGTGGGGAAGCGTCGGATAGCGAGGAAGAGGACTGGTTGACTAGGCAGAAGAGGGAAGAGGAAGAGGATGACCTTATAGAGGTGAATCCCCAGGTGACCTCGGAGGACCCTCTTTGTCCGATCTACCATATTCCCTTAGCCCAACACAAGGAAGACTGTAAACAGTGGCGGAAAGCTTTGATCATCAAGCTTTTGGGCAAGCGCATGGCAGCCAGATTCCTGATGGCAAGGCTCCAGAGACAATGGAATCTGGTGAGTTCTTATGAGCTAATAGATCTAGATAATGGTTTTCTGTTGTTGCGTTTTCAAGATGATAATGATTATAGACATGTTCTGGAGGAGGGACCATGGATTGTGAATGACCACTATGTGGTAGTTCAAAGATGGAGGCCTTTCTTTGATCCTTATGATGATCAAGTGAAAAAGATGCCTGTGTGGATCAGGATCCCAGGTTTGCCAATTGAGGTGTATTCAGTTCGGCATCTATGGAACATTGGGAACATTGTGGGAAGGACTCTCAAGGTTGATAGGAATTCCCTGCGTAAGAGTGACACAGGTGTTGGAGTGGTCACAGAAAGAGCTAGATTTGCTCGGATATGTGTGGAGGTTGATCTTAGGAAGAGTTTTCTCTCAAAGTTTCAAATAGGGGAGAAAACCTATCATGTAGGCTATGAAGGTCTACATTTAATTTGTTTTAAATGTGGGGTCTATGGCCATAGAAAAGATCAATGCCATTCTCTGTCCCAGAATGTGGATCAGGTGGGAGATGGGGGAGGAGCTGCTGTTGTCAATAACACCAGTACCAGTGCAGTTATGGAGATGAGCTCTAGTGAAGCCTTTGGTGAGTGGATGGTTGTCCAAAGACAGGTCAGGGGCAGAAAATTGAGGGCAGTTCCAGCTAAAGCCAGGCTTGATGGTAAAGAGGTAGGACCTTCAGTTGATGATAGGGTTGGTACTCCCACAGAGAAGTTGGATACAGGAGCAGGGGCTACTGTTGTTACTCAGATGAAGGCTGAGCAGATTCCTGAATCTGTTTCGAATCCAGTTGCTATGGAGGTGGATAATAAGGCAGGAGGAAGCAAACGGAAGCCCTTGGTGGAGAGGGCTGAGCCTAATGTCTTAAGCAATCAGAGGAAAGGAAAGGGAGCTGAGTCTAAGGCTAAGAAAAATCTATCTAGGGAGGGCAAGGATAGAGGCAGATCCCCTTCTAGTCCTGTGCAGAAAAAAGGAATTGAAAATAAACCTCCAGATGGATCTTGCAAACCCTCAAGCAGGCTGAAGGAGGGTGGGAAACTTTTCTCTGGGGTTAAAGACAGATTTGAGGAAGTGTCTACCCTGGAGGGGAAAAAAGTTAAAGGAGTTAAATCTGGTGAGCAATCTGGTCTTTCCTGTCAAGCTCAATCTGGTGAGCAGGGTATTGAGGTATCTACTCCATTTTTTGGAGTTTCTAAACCTTAACGGTTTCAGTCTGCTGTTGAGGATCCTGGTCCTTTGTATTTTAGTTTTCTTTATGTCTGTGTGCATTTGGAATTGTAGAGGGGTTGGCAAGAAGGGTTTTGCTAACCTTGTTAGGGATTTAAAATCTCGTTTCAGAATTGATATTCTGGTGCTTTTAGAAACTAGAGCTAATGGCTTGAAGGGGGATGGGATTATTAAGCATTTTGGCTTTTCGAGGTTTTTTAAACAAGAGGCTGTTGGCTACTCTGGAGGTATCTGGGTCCTTTGGGAGGATAATGTTGTTCAGGTGGATATTCTGGTTGCTCATCATCAATTTGTGCATACTAGAGTAACTTACTTGGAAAGCCTGAAATCAGAGGTTATCACATTTGTGTATGGCAGCCCTAGGAGGCTTGAAAGGAGGCTTTTGTGGGCTGAGTTGGAGAATATCAGTCATGGCATTCAGGAACCTTGGCTTCTGCTTGGTGACTTCAACTCTGTGCTTCATGCTTCTGAGAAGATTGGTGGTAGTGAGGTTTGCTGGGAGAGTATCTCTGAGATGCAACAGTGTCTTTTAACCTGTAAAGTCAATGACATGGGATTTAAGGGTCCTGATTTTACTTGGAAAAGAGGAAAACTTCATGAAAGAATTGATAGGGCTTGCTCCAATGAAGCTTGGAATATTCAGTGGCCTAGCAGAGTTATCTCCCACCTCCCCTTTTTCAACTCTGATCATAGGCCCTTATTTCTGGCTCAATGTGGCACTGCTAGACCCAGGGATAATTCCAGGACCTTTAAATTTATGGCTGCTTGGCTTACTGAACTTGACTTTGGGGGTTTGGTGAAGAATAGTTGGCTCAAGAATAAAGACTGGGTTCATGCTAGGAATGATTTTGAGAAGGAAGCTAAAATCTGGCATCAGAATGTATTCAGAAGAAATATGCAACAGAAAAATAAAATCTATGCTAGGCTCAGAGGTCTGGATAGCTATATGCATGGTAGGTTTGATCATAACCTGGAGCTGCTGCAGAAAAATTTATGGAAGGAGCTGCAGGATATTCTTGTTAAGGAGGAATTAACCTGGTTTCAAAGGGCTAGGTGCAATTGGCTCAAGTATGGTGACAAAAACACTAGGTTCTTCCATGCTTCTACTGTGATTAGAAGGAGGCATAATAAGATCCTAACTCTTAAAGATGATGCGGGTAACTGGGTTGCTGATCCTGATTCTTTGGTTCACATGGCTGTAAAATTCTTTCATGATTTGTTCAAGGCTGAGAGCTCTGATGATGGCTTTTTTCCTATCCAGGGTATGTTCCCTAGATTATCTGAGTATGATAAGAATAAGTTAGGGCTGGTTCCGAGCAGTGAGGAAATAAGGAGGATTGTGTTTAAGATGGGGAAATTCAAAGCTCCTGGTCCTGATGGTCTTCATGCAATTTTCCTGCAAAGCCAATGGAGTGTTGTTGGTGAATCTGTTTGTAACTTGGTTCAGGATTGTTTTCTGTCTCCTGAGAAGGTTAAAGAGATAAACAATACCTACATTTGCTTGATCCCCAAGAAAGAAAGTCCTGAAAACATGAAGGATTTTAGACCTATCAGCCTTTGTAATGTAGTCTATAAGATCATTACAAAGACTATTTCTGACAGATTGAGGAGTCTTATGCCTAAATTAATTGCTCCCAATCAAAGCAGTTTTATTCATGGGAGACAAAGTGTTGATAACATAGTGGTGGCTCAAGAAGTGATTCACTCTATGAGAAACAGGAGAGGTAGAAAGGGCTGGATGATGATAAAAGTGGATCTTAAGAAAGCCTATGATAGACTTAGTTGGAGCTTTGTGAGAGAGACTGTTAAGGATCTTGGCTTCCCTAGCTCTCTTTGTGACCTGATTCTTAGTTGTGTCTCCTTCACCACCTTCAACTTGCTTTGGAATGGAGTGGTTACTAAGGAGATAGTCCCTGAAAGAGGGATAAGACAGGGGGATCCTCTTTCCCCTTATTTGTTTGTTTTCTGTATGGAAAGGCTAGCTCATCTTATTCAAATGGCTGTGGATGTTAAGGCCTGGAAGCCTATCCTTCTCAGAAAAGATGCCCCTCCTTTGTCTCATCTTTTCTTTGCGGATGACATTCTGTTTTGTGCTGAAGCTAGTCTTGATCAAGCTCACATAATTAATCAAGTCCTCAAGGTGTTCCATGATGCTTCTGGGCAAAGAGTGAGTAAGGATAAGACAAGAGTTTTCTTTTCGAAGAATGTTGGTTTCAATAAGGCTAAAGAAATCAGTGATTGTTTAGGTATCTCTATGACTTCTGATTTGGGGAGCTACTTGGGGATCCCATTACATCACAGGAGAGTGACTAGAAATGCTTTCACTTATGTGCTTGAAAGAATGCATAAGAGACTGTCTTCCTGGAATCAAAGTTCACTTTCTTTTGCAGGTAGATCTACCCTGGCTAAGGCTGTTTTGGAAGCCCTTCCTGCTTATACTATGCAGTCTGCTAATGTGCCCATCAATATCTGTAAAGAAGTTGAAAAGCTCACTAGAAGCTTTTTATGGGGATCTAATCAGAATCAAAGGAAGCCTCATCTGGTCAATTGGAACATGGTGTGTCAACCTAAGAAGAGAGGGGGTTTGGGTCTTAGGGACCAGGTTAAAAGTAATAAGGCTTTCTCTATGAAGCTAGGCTTCGGTCTTATGAGTAAACCTGGGGATCTCTGGGTTCGTGTCTTAAAGTCCAAGTATAAAGTGGAGAGAGGGATAATGCCTAATATTGGCAGTTCCAGAAATGCTTCTAATACTTGGAAAGGAATTCAACAAGTTCGGGATCAGGTTCAGGCTGGGTCTAGGATCAGCTTGGGAGATGGTAGGAACATTGATTTCTGGAGGGATTCTTGGATTCCTGGGTATGGCAAGTTAATGGATTGTGTGCAGGTTGATATTCTTAGAGAGGTGACTAATTGGAAGGTGGCGGATTATGCCCTGGAGGAGGGAGGTTGGAACTGGGAGCTTTTGGATCTTGTTCTCCCGGATGAGCTGCTTTCTGTTATTGCTAATATCCCTGCTCCTAAGGCCTCTGATGGTAGGGACAAAGTTTTTTGGAATCACTCTTCTTCTGGTTTATTCACTGTCAGTTCAGCCTATGACTCTTTGTGTCCTAGTCAAAGCAATCAGGAATTTGAAGACTGGAGTTTTATTTGGAGATGGGAGGGTCCCCAGAGAACTAAAGTTTTCTTGTGGTTGCTCTATGGTAATAAAATTCTCTCGAATGCTGAAAGGGTGAGAAGACATATGGCAGTCAATGCGAGCTGTCCTAGATGCCATCATGTGCTAGAAGATAGGGATCACTTATTCAGAAACTGTGTTTGGGCTAGGGAGGTTTGGAGACATTGGGTTAATTCCAATATAAATACTCAATTCTATAGGGGTAATTTTGATGACTGGTTGAAGGTCAACCTCAGTATCAGGTCCCATAATTCTGATTGGGCCCTTTCCTTTGGGGTGATATGCTGGTATATGTGGAAGGATAGGAATAAGCTTATTTTTGAAGGTACAAGCCTATCTCCTTATGATTTCTATCAACAGTTGGTTGTTCACATTTTGCAGATCAAGTCTGCTAATAAGTTGCTGATGGTTGCGGGGTTAAGCCTGGAACCAGTTAGGGAGGTTTGGGTCAATTGGAAACCCCCTCCAGAAGGTTGGTTAAAGGTTAATGTGGATGGTTCTTGCAAAGATAATGGTTCTAATTTAGCCTGTGGAGGTGTTGTTAGGGATAGTAGGGGTAATTGGATCACTGGCTTTGTTAAAAGGCTTGGCTTTGGGACTGTTTTGATGGCTGAGTTATGGGGCATTTTGATTGGTCTGGAGTGGATTTGGAAGAATAACT
Source organism: Gastrolobium villosum (assembly GCA_032173675.1). Lineage (NCBI taxonomy): Eukaryota > Viridiplantae > Streptophyta > Magnoliopsida > Fabales > Fabaceae > Gastrolobium > Gastrolobium villosum. The sequence continues at coordinate 21,831 of JAVKPL010008080.1, read as the reverse complement.
GCAGGGATGCTATTTTGGAAGGGGATTCTCTGGTGGCCATTCAGTTGATTAAGGATGGGTGTGTTGAATCCCATCCTTGTTTTTCTTTGGTGAATAGAGTTAAGAGTCTGTTGGAAGCTCATTGGTTTGTGAATATTATACACACTTATAGAGAAGGCAATCGCATTGCGGATTGGATGGCTAAATGTAGGGTTGGTGATAATTGTGATGTTCATTGGTTCTCTTCTCCTGTGGAAGGGTGTAGTGATCTTGTCTTAGAGGATTGTAGGGGTATTTCGCCCAGTTTTGCTGGCTTGTAGTCGGCTTCTGTTTTAATTTCCTTTGTACTCCAAAAAAAAAAAAGGCCTAGTTGCACCAAAATAACTAACTACCTGAGCGACTTTAGGTTGAATGAGTTGTGTGTCCAGTTACTGAGAACGTGACACATGTCCAGTCCATAGTATTCGACTACTTCAGAGACTATGGTATCCTGATAGTTTGGAAAAAATTTCATTTACGTGATATTCATGTATATTATATTTAAAAAAGGGCAATATGAATAATGTCCCTTTATATGCATAACTAAACTAGTGGAATATATAATTAATTGCTTTAGCATGGTCAAAAACCCGAAAGTTCTCATAAGTTACTTTTATTTTTTTTTTCTTCATTAATTTTTTTTTGCTTTTGCCGGTCCAAATAAACACGAATTACATTACATGTTTGGTTGTCTACTTGCACAAGTGAATTTGGGGTGCCAAAATAATTGCTTGTGTTGGATTGTCCTAAGGGAAAAAGATGTCTTGACATAAAAATAGGGGGATTAATGCTTTACGAGACATAAAAACATATGGTGCTCATGTTGTTGGATTATGTGAAAAGAAAAGAAAGGAGAAAAATATAGATCTCACACATTTTTTATGTGTGTGAAGATAATTTTATCTCCTATAATATGAGAAACATTAATTTCATAATGGATAAATTATTCTACCTACTTCTTTTTATACCTATCACTTTCCAATACCGTTAGATCAGAATTTCAACCAATCTTTATCATTTCTCTTTCTCTTGATATTTTTATCTAACGGTGTTGAAAAGTGATCGATAAAATGAACATAAAAAAATAGGTAGAATAACTTATCTCATCCCATTAATAAGGGTTTAAATGACTCTCGTGCAACAAAAGGAGTCATTATCTTCAACCACGTAGACGGAAAAAAAAACATGTGGGGTCCCCATGTAAAAAAAAAAAAGGGCCAGCGCAAAAATCAACGGCTCAAGGAAAACTGCTACTAGGGAGTCATAAAGCTCATAAATAAACAACCTATTTCTAAAATAGAATAAGGGTTTTATAAGAGTTATGTTGTAAGAAAAGTGTTTGTGTTATGTTATAGAGATTCGTTTTGCGTGTCAGATTATTTTTTTTCTGTGGGCCCCATAAAATGTTATGAGTGTAAAAAAAATTTTCTGGTCATGTTAAATTATAGATGATAAACCCATAGAATAAACTCAGATCTTCAAAAAAAAAAAAAAACTCATTTAGAAAATAGACTATATTACAAAACTCAGACTATATTATGTTATTTTTAATTATACATATTGAAGGTTTGATAGGATTAAATAGGCTTAGGTTAGGCGTTTTGACTTTTAAATATACGATAAATTTTTTAATTTTTAAATATACACAAACCAAGCCTATAATTCAGTGTATATCATCCTAATAGGCTAGGTTCGATTCAAATATTTTATAGAGGCTTGACCTATTTAGACCCAAATCTAGTTCGATCCAGTCCATTTACATTCTATACTTCTAGAGCCAGCAAAAAAGGCTAGATTCGGCAGGCTAACCCGCCGACCCGCCAAACGGAGCGGGACGGGCTGAGTTTTACAACCCACTTTCAAAAGCAGGGTGGGCGGGCTAGCTCATTTTTTGGCAGGTTGATGGCGGGGAGGAGTGGGACAAGATGGGTCAATGTAAAATAGATTCGGGCCGGTGGGCCAAGATTTTTAACCCACTTTCAAAAATGGAGTAGACTGACTCGTTTTTTGACAAGTTAATAACGGGGCAGGCCGCACCGCCCATTTTGCCACTCTACTTACTTATGAGGTTGGCTTGAAGAGGAGCTCAATTTGCAAGAAATTCTTGAGCTCCTAAGCAATTTTCATAAATTGTAACCCACCTTAATAATAATGAAATAAAAAAAATTATAAAGTATAGGTTAATTTAGTGATGCACCTTTTTTTTTTTAAACAAAAAAGAAATAAAAAAGGTGCTTTTTTTAAAAAAAAAAAGGTGCATCACTAAATTAACCGGCACTTTGGTCCACCTTGCAACGACATTTCGAGCATAATGAAAAGAACACATGAATAGTGGACTAGGTGTTTGTACGAAGTACCGAGAAAGTGAATTGGACTTGTTAACATGACATAAAAAGTGCAGCAAAGGTCAGTAAGATCACAGTAGCACGGCTCATCCAAGGTGATGTATGGTTTAAGAACATTGGGGTGACCTTCATTTAGGGCACGTAGATATGGGCTTAAGAGAGCAAGTGTCTGCTTGTTTCTGATGTGGGTGGTTTCAGCATGCGATAAAATAGAAAATATGTGCTATATGGTAGAGTGAGGTTCGTGAATTTTTATTCATGCGAAGTTTTAATAGCCTTGTAAAGTTGTAATAGCCATGTATTGCATCATATCCGTTCACATCCACCATCATAAGCAAGCTTCTAGCCAAGCCTAATGTGAAGTTGTTCAAAATTGTGGCTGTTGAGGATCTGATTGTTAAAGGAGTGGGGGTAACTGGTGTTATGACCAATTAGGCTTTGGTTTCCATGAACCATGACACAGTCTTGTATGGACCTGAATAATAAGACGGAGGCTAAGGTTATGGTGTGCTCCGGTGGACATGATGTGCACTTTGGTGCCACTGGGGTTAAGAGGGTGAAGAGCATTGGCATCATAGGCGGACTGATGTCTGCAAATGCAGATACTGAGAATTTCTTTTAAAGGGGTGAGTGATTTAAGTCAAGTAAAAAAAATAAAAAATTAGGAAGATTGAAAAGAAAAAAGTAAAAATAGGCTCAAGCCCAATCCAACCAACCCATATAATTAAAGGGATTTGATTATCATGTTGCATGAGAATTCAATTCTCATGTTGTGACTCAACTAGTGGTGGGTCTCATATTTATTAAAAAAAGAAAAAGAAAAAGAAAAGAAAAACTTTACACGCAAATCGAATGGTCACTAACATAAGAGTTGAATTCTCATGCAACATGAGAAAATGTTTTCCCATAATTAAAAGCTTAAACCTTAAACCTTACCCCATTGTAAGCTAACCCTGCCCCATTGCTTTGTCTCTCTCTTTTTTTTTTAAACATAAATCTTATTAGCTCCAAGCCTTAACGGACATTAATGATTCCTGAAATTCAATCTTCATCAAGTGGAGGAGAATAACATGTGATTTTTCACATTTTTTTGTGAAGCAAAAGTGATCAACTTTGGATTAGACATCGATAGATGTTGGTTTTTGATCAATTAACCCCTACAATTAATACATTTAAAATTTTCTTAAAAAAAAAAAAAATCTTCGGGGCACTGCCCCAAACCCTCACCTTAAGTGTGCACACATAAGATTTTTTTTCTGGGCCCGCCACTGATTGGCATGATTCACAATATTCCAGGAATGAAGGCATTAGAAATGAATACAATAAAGGGAAAAATTCATCAATGTCCTTGTGATTTACTCTAAAATCATCTATACTCCTGTGATTTTTTTTATCACATATGCCCTTATGATTTTCAAATGGGTATATTTTTTATCATACATGCCCGTGTGATTTTTTATTTTTTATAAACCATAGGGGCATATATGATAAACAAAAAAATCATAGGGGCATAATTAATTCCGAAGCAAATTAGACATTCATGAACTTTTCCCTGCAATAAAAGATGCTATTGTTAAGCTGACAAGGGAGATTTCCTGTTACTTTGTATGAATTACGTTATGGAAATCATACTTCTAAACTCTAATCCAAGTTCACAAAAAAGAAAGATTTTCTGTCATTGACCTTATCCAACATCATATGTCATTGATATTACTGTTGTTCTAAAAGAACATTAGACAACATTGGCCTTAAATGATATGACTCTTGAAAGGTAATATACAGTACATATTACAACAAAACACTTAACAACAAAGCATAGTAGTACCCCCCCAGATCAGTCGTGCAAAGAACACTTCACATATCAGACACAAAAGATCGAAGAACGATTTTAAAATTAAACTTGATGCAAGTTAACAGCTCGTTCTTGTCATTCTTCAGTGTCATCTTAAGAGCGTAGGGTCCCTGCAAAAACAAACATCAAATTGAAGACAAGGAAATGAACGCAGTAATGTGATGTTTAACCAAAACAAAAAAGTTTTACCTCAACAGAGATTGTTATCTAAGACAAGGATGATTAAAACAACAAGAATACAGAGCGCAAGAAAATCATATAGCATGACTATATGCCCCAAGACCCAAGTCTTCACTATAATATGTGGCAATTGATGTTGATTGCCACCTTATTATCTATATGCATTACCTTAAATGCTCAGATCAAGCTTCAAGCCATACGAACCATGAATTAACATGGGTGGACCTTTTCCCTCGACGAGGGAACACAACTTCTGCAGAATTGTCAAACTTTCACAAATGCACAAAGTCACCGTAGTGACCCCTGACCATGTACACTGAACATGAGGGCACCATGGGGCCAGGGCCTTACCATGTGCACCCATGGATCCTCAGTGGTACACACCCAGCGGTGAGTATGCAGGTTCAAGCAAGACTTGTGCAGTTACTCACAAGTCACAACACAAACATGGCATTGGCAGTGCCATTCTTCTTAATGAAAAACGTACATTCAGTTGCAGCCTGATAGTGGATAGGCTTTAGATAGAGGGCCATACCATGTGGAATGCACATTTCATTGCACAGCCCCTTAAGCAAGATAGGTATTGTTGCGTTAAAGCCTACAACAGTTAGCAAAAGTACCTCCCAGCACCTGCTCTAACTTTACCTGTTCCATCTTCCACCTCCTTCTAGCTTACTTTTGCAGTAAACTCTCTCCATCTCCCTCATCTATCATACCCAGCCATCCATGCACGAATGCGCCTGTCAATCCTTGTACCTTCAGTACTTTCTGCCTCAGAAGGCCCTATATGCCTAGGCTTAACTTAAATGTTGGGTGTGTGGATATTTTGGGTAGAAGTCTAAGGATTGACTGCTAAAAATAAAAAACAAGGGTTTATGTACGTATTTAAAAATAAATAAATAAATTCAAGGCATGTAGGGTACATTACAAGATTTCTCTTACCTATAACAGTTTAAATGCCTCTTGATAATCAACCACGAGAGTCATCAAACTAATTGCCAATAGGTAATAACTAATTATTGCAATTCCATAAATACAAAAAAAGGATTTAAAACCTTAGAAAGAATTTTAGATGGAAGCATGTGTATCTAATAACTTAATCCCATGAAAGTGGGGTGTTCAAGAATTAAACATTGATTAAAGATTGATAAGAAATTTGTAAAACTTAACTTTCAAATAAGAACAACGTAAAACTGAATCAGCAACAACTACCAAGCTTTATTCCACTAGGTGGAGACAGTTACATGAATCAACCGCTTCCATTGGACTCTATCAAAAAGACAAAAGCCAAATTATCTTCCACTTGATCCACTTTTCTTGCTAAAAGCCTGTATCGTTCTTCTTCTCCTATGTCCAAATCACCTTAGATGAGTTTCCATAATCTTCAGTTCTTCACAAGAGGTGCTACTCCAACTTCTCCCTAATACATTTGTTCCTAATCTTAACTTTTCTTATATGTCTAATCATCCACGTCAACATTCTCATCTCCATTACACTTATTTATTGCTCTTGATGGTATTTCATTGCCTAAGCATTGGTAGTCTTAGAGTTGTGTAGCAGAAATTTCCCTTAAATTTGACAGGCACTTGGTGATCACAAATTGTGCTTTAAACATTTTTCCATTTTATCCATCTAACTTGAATCCTGTACGTGATATCCCCACCACTTTGTAAGGGATCCATGATACATCAATCATGTAATATAATGTGCTCCCCAACTAAGGAAAAACCAATAAAATGAAAATTGCTTAAAATGATGTAAGGAGAAGAAGAGAGAAACTATAATCATTTATAGATATCAACCTACAGACTTGAACACCTAAACATAGATTGCATTATTAAAGAGTCAGTAATGTATGTAGAAGAGATGGAGTGGCCAAGAACATGCTATTTTTTTTTTAGATATTCCAATCGGTTCATCGCTTTGCGACTAGTTCGATTCGGGACGGGTCTAGGATTAAGGCTTTAAATCCCTCCCAAAGAACATGCTTATATGAAAATACATAACATCCTCCAAACATCATGATCTAAAGAAAAGTTGGGTGTGTCTTGACACTTGATTTGGTATCTAGCACCAGGTAAACTCAGCATCATAGTAAAGTGAACAACCAAAGGCGGGCAAACAATTTAGTCAACAAGAAAAAAAGAAACAATATGAAAGATATGACTCTACAATATAATTGGATTGGAAAATTGATCAAAACACCACAATACCACACCCTAAGAGGGAGCAGTGGGGAGGGAGCGTGGAGAAGATGCTATGTTTCTAAAGGATCTAGAGAGTAAGTATAATAGAATATAGATGTAATATGAAGTATGCATCCAACATACGTATCAAAAAAAGGTACACAAACTAACCACTACCGAATTCGAAAAAAGAAGAAGGGGGAATTACCATTTTAGACAACAGAGATTTAAAATTTAGACAAAAGGAAGTCTAGTTGATTCATTCAAAGGCCAAAATTCCAATCGAATACATTGGCTTAGTTACGTCTATCTCTATGACATCATTGATAAAAATAGCATTCCAACAATCACCTATTTGCTTGTTCACTGGTGGTAAAATGGGACTTTACATCTGATACATGAAGTGATAGATAGAGACTGAGACAAATTTCCTATGTATATTTGTATAAAGGAAAATCAGTTATGCGAAAGAAATGAAAGTTTAGATCTCCTTCTACAATAAGCCTACTTTTCAAGAGGCAAAATTCATTTGGGTGAAAGAATTACATGTGAAGATCTCCTCAAAGGTACACTGCAGAAGTTTGAAATTCTAAAGAGATTAATCTAATTAAAGAAACCTTTATATTGCAATAATTTTTGCAGTTACAAGCCCAAAAGGGAAGATGGAGTAGAACACCAATTGCAAATTCGAAAATTTCCAATAATGAAAAATTTAACACCAAAATCAAAATTAGATAAAGTAAGTTCATAATGCCAGAATGCGTCAAGTGTCAAGGCTCAAAGGGCCCTAAAAGATGTCAAAGGAAGATTTACTTCATGATAGGATGATATTTTTAGAATGACTTCAACATTGTTAAAAGTGTTTATTTGATAAAGTGAAACTAACCGGTGGAGTAATTGAAGGCAATGTTTGGGTGTGAGTAATCAAAAAATTGCCATTAGCAACAGGACAGGACACTTCCTCACAAAGATCAATGGTTTCAGTATGGACAGGCACTCCAACATATGAAACTCCAATTACCAACTCTCCTCCAGAAATACCTTGACCTGCATGAAATATACACAGAAACTCCACTTATAATTCATAAAAATAAGTAACACATTAAATTGGTGAAGCAGCTCCCATACACTACACATAAGGAACAAATACAGTATGTCAGAATATAAATGATAGACTATATAAGTCTACAGAATATTTTGTGGACAACATGAATTACTATGTTCACGCGCACTTAAAAACAATAATCAAATGTAAGTAATAAGCACGCAATGTAACTATTTGTGGTGAACTTCATATTGAAGGCAAATGTAATGGTATGTCCTGTAATCACCACATCAGAATATTACAAGGCACAAAAATGGAAATTTGAAAAACTGCAAAAAGAGAGATATTACCAGAAGTAGCCGAGATCTTAAAGGTAGCCGGGTCGCCACTAACCACAGGGTTCGGTGATATTTCAATTCCAGACACCTTCACAGCATAGTTTGCCTTCTTATCTACATAAATTTTTTAGAGGAAAAATAAACAGACAAAAAAGATACCATAATCTAAAACAAATCTAAACAAACATGATCATAGGTACTACTGCTGCCAGTACTGAAGCTCACACATGATATCACACAATCACCAAAATTTATCTACAGTAACAGATTGCAATCTCCAACAAAAATAATAAAAATAAAAAAATAATCCCAACAAAAGACCCCTTTTTTCATAGAAATCCATTACACAAGGGTCAAATCCGCTAAAATATCTGAGAACTGCAGATTCATAGAGGAGAAGAAAAATAAAGGTATGAATCCGGTGAGCAGATGAATAATTAATGAAGAGGACTAAAGCTGAACACTAAAAACAAATACAAAATCCTAATATTGAACTGATCGAGATTAACTTCCCCTACCCAAAATAATAATAAAAATAATCGATGATTGATAAAAATAAAAAGTCAACAGAGAGAGAGAGAGAGAATTGAAGTACCGCAGTATTTGAAGTTAACTTTAGCTTGAGCGTGAAAAGATGAAAGGAAGAGGATGGATAAGGATAGAAGAAAGTAGAACTTGGGAAGAGACTGAAACTCCATGGATTGCAAAAGGACAATGAGAATGTGAGATGAACGAAGGAGACAGACGAAGAGAGTGAGGGAAAGGACACTCGAGGTATTATTCTTCAATATACTACACACCCCAGCATGGACCCAACCTTAACACGTGGTAACATCTATTAACATGTCACTTTTTTTTTTTTTTTTTACAAAATTTTTATCCAAATATCATGCAAATAATATTTTTTTATCAGACTCTCACGTACTCAAGTGGACATAATTTGTTATGACTGGTAGCGAATTATATTTGCCAATAATTTTATGACACATGGCACACTCTTATAAAAACAAGCTGACGTGTTATAATTCGCTATGAGTGATAGCGAATTTGGTATGTGGCCACGTGTCACGAAATCATTGGCAAACATATTTCACTACCGGTCATAGCGAATTATGTTCACGTGACAGTCTGGTAAAAAATATTATTCGCATGACATTTAGATTTAGCAAAAAGTGATACTTTGGTGAGTGATCCTAATAGAAAAATATTTCTGCAAGTAAAATAAATAAGTTATCTGTATTTACTCTCAAAACGACGTCGTTTTGAGATTGAAATATTAAAAAATTATAATTATAAAGACTATAAGAAAATAAATTAAAATTATAAAAAAGCATGATTTCTGCTCCCTGAAACGCCCGGCCGCTTCAAGAATCAATGATTATTCCCACATACTAACACGAGACTTTTAAGGGTGCTTTTTCCTCACCCGCACACTTCATGGGAAAACTTCTTAGGAGGTCACCCATCCCAGAATTGCTCCAAGTCAAACACGCTTAACTGTTGAGTTCTTCCGTTCCGGGCTACCGAAAAGAAGATGCATCTTGTTAGTATAGGTAGTACCAATTAATTCTTATAAGCTATCCCAAACTGTGCAATCTCATACCTGCACAGTCTTTGGAATCTCTCTCTTTCGGGTGTTGATTCAATTCATTCATGCATGTAACCCCGATGGAAGTCTGTCAGGAGCCGCTCCTTATCCATGCCTCTTTGCACCGGCGATCACTCCCCGCCCTCGTCAGCGCTCAGGATGTTACATGCCCACCAGCTTCCGCCTGGTTCGTCCTCGAACCACACCGTACTGGAAGAGAGGCCTACTATGCTGATACCACTTGAAACGCCCGGCCGCTTCAAGAATCAATGACTATCCTCACATACTAACACGAGAATTTTCTGTGTGTTTTTTCCTCACTCGCACACTTCCTGGGAAAACTTTCCAGGAGGTCACCCATCCCAGAATTGCTCCAAGTCAAACACGCTTAACTGTGGAGTTCATCCATTCCGAGCTACATAAAAGAAGATGCATCTTGTTAGTATAGGTAGTACCAATTAATTTTTATAAGCTCTCCCAAATTGTGCAGTCTCATACTTGCACAGTCTTTGGAATCCCTCTCGGGTGTCGATTCGATTCATTCATGCATGTAACACCCGCTAGAAGCCTGTCAGGAGCCGCTCCTTGTCCGTGCCTCTTTGTACCGGCGATCACCCACCGTTCTCGTCAGCGCTCAGGATGTTACACTCCTGAATAACATTATATTGGACTTAGTGCAGATAACTTATAATAAATAACTACAACCTCTATAAATGTGATCGTGGAGACATTTGCTTAAAAAAATTTACTAGAGGTTTTTTTTTTTTTATTTCCCGTTCTATCTCTGCCTTTAATTAGGTATTCTTGGTGGAACTTCACATAGACAATAGTATTTAAAAATAATAATATTAATATATGTAAAGAAATATGATTTGAAAAATCATATTTGTTTTATTTTATTTTATTTTTAGTTGTTATATTTTTGCTAATATTTATAAAAATATCATATGCTTTTACTTTTTTAGTATTTTCAATTTTATTCTTCGTTGACTTTCTTTAAAATTAAGGAGCGAAATAAAAATAAACAACGTTTTATTACTTATTACTTACCAAAAAAAAAAAACTTATTAACTAAAAAAATATTCTGAGCTGCATAGCATCTTTTGCTACTAGACATATGGGTCCAACGTTTCAGTCCATTCAATTTGGTTGGTGCATTGGTCCATTTAGGTAAAAAATCACCTTTTGGGTTTAGGTCCGATTCGTTCAATATTTTCGATCTTTAGCTAAAATTATACAGCTCGGTTCAAATGCATTAACAAAATCTTAAATGAGCGTGGCTCACTTTTGATTCGGGCTAAGTATTTTTAAAATTAGCGCAATCAAGTTTAGGATTGACTCTAAATAGGCAGTAACAGGGAAGAAAGTGTCACTTTTGATATAAAAAAATTATCCAAATACCATGTGTCATAATTCGCTATTACTAGTAGCAAATTTCATGGCTAATAATTTCGTGACACATAGCTACCTTACATACCAAATTCGCTACTAGTGATAGTGAATTTAATCCAGTCAACTTTTTTCTACGAAAGTGTGGCACATGTCACAAAATCATTGACAAATATAATTTGCTACTAGTCATAGCGAATTATATCATGTGTCAGTCTAGTAAAAAATATTGTTCGCGTGTCATTTGAATAACATTTTTGTCAAAAAAATGACATTTTGATCGATGTTCCTAAAACGATGGTTGGAAAGATGAAGCGGTCAACGTCATATAAATTAAGGGTTTTATATTTTCACAAAAAATAAAAAGGGTTTTATAAAAGTTATGTGGTAGGAAAAATGATTGTGTTATGTTATAGAGATTCGTTTTGCGTGCCAGAGTTTTTTTTTGCTGCGAGCCCCACAAAATAATGTGTGTAAAAAAAATTTTATGGTCGGTCATATTAAATGATAGATGATAAACTCATAAATTAAAGTTAAATTTGCCACGCACGTTGAATATCTACAAAACAAACAATTATCCTTACTAAGCAATCTCTTCTACTTACCCTTAACAAAATTAAAAAATTAGATGCTTTTAATTATCAGAAAAATATTTCCCCAGTTATATGCATTTTCTCCTAAAACGACATCATTTTGATATTAAAATATGAGAAAAATGTTTCTGCAGATAAGTTATCTGCATTTATTCCCAAAATGGCATCGTTTTGATATTGAAATCTTAAAAAATTATAAATATAAAGACTATTATAACCCTGAAATAAATTAAAATTATAAAAATATCATGATTTCCACCCAAAACGACGTCGTATTGGGCTTACTGCAAATAACTTATTTGTCGTAGCCGCAGAAAAAGCAAACCCTTAAAATATTAAAAAATTATAATTATAAAGACTAGTATAATTCTGAAATAAATTAAAATTAAAAAATACATTGATTTCCGCCCTAAACGACGTCATTTTGGACTCAATACAGATAACTTATCTGCATTAACAACAGAAAAAATTAACCCTTTAGGGAAAAATGTTTCAATAATTAATGCAGATAAATTATCTACATTTATTCCCAAAACGACATCGTTTTGGTATTAAAACTTAAAAAAAAATTATAAATATAAAAATTATTATAACACAGAAATAGATTAAAATTACAAAACTATTATAATTTCTGCCCATGTTGTATTAGGTTTAGAAAAAACGAACCCTTAATTATGTCAAGAATAAAAGACTTTCGAAGCTTAAAAACCTGAACAGCAGTTGCAAAATTGAGTATAAATTATCAAATCAAGATACAATTCTTCATTTATAATATTCCTCTATAGTTATTTTCGTTACTTGTTTTGAGTCATTTACCTTCACTATTCTTGGGAGAAATTTCGTTAGCAAACAAATAATGCAATTCCATTGAAATAGCTAAGACATGTTATAGAAAAATTACCGAAGTATCTAGGTAAGCATTTAGGAAGTCAGGAAGGAAACCCTTCCGACTTAAAAAGCAACAAGTACACCGTTCGCTTTCTCAAAAAAAACCTAAGACACGATCAAACAATAGTTATGTTTAGTCCACACTTCGGTCAAACATCAGCATTATCATCACCATCAACACGTCCCTGATTCCACTTCTGCAACAGAAGTCACTACTGCTGGGCGCACTGTACCCTTTGTGCACCACCAGGCATATCATCATCATCATCATCATCCTCATATGCCTCCTGCTGAGCTTGCTGCTTCTTCCTCCTTGACTCCTCCTCCATGTTGACATCATGAAGTGTAGTTTCCTCACATTCGTCCAGCTCCATTTCTGTCAACTGTGATGAAAGCTTTGCTGGCAGAACAGCCTCAAAAGCCTTGACCTGATCAGGATTTAGAGAATCAGGGAATTCCACATTAAAGTGAATGTAAAGCTTCCCCTTCATAAATGGCCTCTGGTACATCGGCATTCCCTCATCATTTATAGCCTTGTATGAATCTGCATGTATAAACAGCAAAAATTCAAAGGTTTTTTTAGCACATGGCAATTACACAGCAAAATTGAGTGAGTGACAGACCAGAGGTGAATCATTTACATACCAGGCTTGACAACTTCCCCAGGGTTTGATTTGATAAGGAGCTGCCGGCCATCGAAGTGAGTCAGCACAAATTGGAAGCCACATAAAGCCTCAGTAAGGGACAAATTGTGCTCTACAAAAAGATCTTCACCCTTTCTTCTAAACTTGGGATGTTCCTTCTGCTGAACCACAAAAACAATATCCCCAGTAATTGTGTCTGGCTGCAAAACAAACAACTCAAGGTCATTCCAAATCCTATTATCCATTATTAAGCTCAACAGCAATAACACTCAGATAATAGCATACCGCTTCATCAGCTTCACCAGGGAATGTAATTTTCTGCCCATTCTGCATTCCCTTCTCAACAACAACTTCAAGTACTTTCTTCTCTTGGACAACTTTCTCTCCCTTGCACAGCGGGCAGCGGTCTCTATCACTAATAGTTTCTCCAGTACCTTTACACTCATCGCAAGGATGCTGCATTTGCTGAATCATACCGGGACCAATCTGTCTTATAGAAACCTTCATACCAGTTCCTTGACAAGCAACACACCTCGGGGCAACTCCAGACTTAGAACCTTTGCTGTAATAAATCATAAAATTCCCTAATGTAAGAATTAGCCCATTTTCTTTTTTTAAAAAGCTTAAAATCAAAATCTTACTCAAACCAAAAAAACAATTTTTCTTTAAATAATTAACCAAAACCAAACTCTCATGATACCTACCCACTGCACTTTGAGCATATAACATTTCTAGAGAGGGAGAGCTTCTTGGATGTGCCAAGGTAAAGATCGTCCAAAGAGACCTTGAGAGGGTGAACAACATCTTCTCCACGTCTCTGCCTTCGCCCTCTACTACTACCACCTGTTCACATGAATTATAACTATTAACACAAACAAACCATACAACTCTTGATTGACAAAGATGAACAACAAGTCTCAAAAAAAGCCATTCATCAAAAACCATACCTGATGAAAATGGACTCCCACCAAAGAAAGACTGGAATATATCAAATGGGTCAGGGCCACCACCCCCACCACCCATTCCTTCCTTAAGAGCATCTTCACCATATTGATCATATATCTCACGCTTTTCAGGGTCCGCCAGAACCTGATAAGCTTCCCCAATCTCTTTGAACTACAACCACAAAAAAAAAAAAAAAAAAAAACGTCAAGCCTCACATCTCACATGCTTTTGCAATCTAACTGTAGCTAGCAACAGTATAAACTTAAACTGAGAGAACTAGAACCTCATAGAAATACGAAAACCTAACCCTAAATCAATCACGAAAACCCAATATTGTTTTAACATCCTTAAATCAATCACAAAAATTCAACAGCAGCAATTATGATACCATATGAACAATTAAATTAACCATACCTAAACCAACAATTAATCAGAATAACATAAACGAAAAATAATTATAAAGAAAAAAAAAACTAAGAAGAAAACGATGGGAAATTGTGAACATATATATAGCTACCTTCTCGGGATCACCACCCTTGTCGGGATGAGCCTTAATGGCGAGTTTCTTGTAAGCCTTCTTCACATCTTCCTGAGAAGCGTTTTGGGAGATTCCGAGGATTTCATAGTACCTGCTGCTGTCGCTCTTCTTCGATGCCCTTCCAAACATCCTTAAATCTTCAAAAACCTATCACAAAAATCGACACCCTAGTTTGAAGAAGCGAACAACAACGAGAACAAGAACGAGACTTCAGATCGGAAATGACAAGAGAAGAAGCAGAATCAGAAGCATTCTCGTATTTATAATTTACTTTTTGTGAAAAATCATTGGATCGAGAATAGGGTTTTGATGGACGGCTGCGATGGAGTTTATTATGAGGGTCCCGTAGAAGGTTCTGGAATCTTTGTTTCTAGTTTCAGTCACAAGGCTTGGGCTTGGACCGTTGAATTTTGATCCGCGCGAGATTTTGTTCTTGATACTTCGTGAAGGGAAAAGTGGTTCTACATCTTTTCGCCTAAGTTCGAAGCACATGAGGATAATTTATTATATTATATTTTTTTTATTCGGTGGGTTAATAGAATATGATTAATTTATCCCATTATTTCATTTTATCATATTTAATACATAATTTCTTTTCCCTTGGGAGATTTTTTTTTAGAAAATCATATTTAGCTATTCTCAAGATTTTTTTTAATTTTTTATTTATTTATTTATTTAAGGATCATGAGACCTATTATATGAATATGAGTGTAGCAAGAGAACAATCTCCTCCTACAACAAAGAGCCTATTTCCCTTTTGTCTATTATGCTGGCATTGCAAGCTAGAAAATACGAACACTTGTAAAAACAGGAAGAGTTGGGTCCGACACGCTCCGACACGGTGACACCCTCCGACATGGTGTCGGACACGTAGTTGACTTTTTCTGATACGTTGACCATTCCGACACGCGAATTTGACCGTGTCTGACACGGTCAAATGGCATTTTCGTAATTTTTGTTATTTTTAAAAAAAAATTTAAAACTTTTTTTAAAAAATTTAAAATATATTAATAAAGCTTACACATGATCATATCAATTTTATTTTTTTCCCCTTAAGTAGATAAGAGATCATCTCAGCATCATTATTGTCAATTCCTATTTCGCTCTTGTTGTATCTCATTCTCTCTGATCTCTCTCTAGTATGATTTGTTCTCTCTATCTGATACTATATCTCTCTCATCTCAGTTTTTATTTTTTTTATTAAAGCTTCCATCTTTATAACGTGTTGATGGGTATTATTAATTTAGTTTCTTTTTTTTGTTAAATAATTAAATATTAAATGAAATATACTCTATATAAATTAAAAATATTATTTAATATTAAAACGTGTTCCAATGTGTCGAAATCCATAATTTTTTAGGATTGACGTGTCGGAGTGTCGTGTCGTGTCACGTGTCGTATCGGTGCTACATAGCGTAAAGTTTATTTATGGGTTTTATGTTTATTATGCTGTAGGAAAAGTGATTGTGTAATATTATAAAAATTCGATTTGCGTGTCATATTTTTTTTTTCTTTTTTTTTGTTTTAAAATGTGTGGGCTTCACAAAATATTGTGTGTGTAGAAAAGTTTGTTATGTTATATTAAAGGATAAAATGAAAACCTTTTATTTATTTCTATTTTGCAGTTCATGGTGACTCCTCCTCACATCTTCAAGCCAAGACAAAGATACTCGGAGATATCAAGTATTACTAAATTCATATTTCATAATTACGGTATTAGCTTGAATTTTGAAGTTCATAACATTGTCCTTAGAACTTGTAAAAGTGATGGGGTATAATGTCTGAATAGGTAGCTTTTGAACATGTCATAACCTTAATCATTCAATGGGTTGGTGTTCATCAGAAAATTTCCATATTTTATGTTACCAACATCCATCTCTCTTGTGCTTCTCCTTTGTGAATCAATTTCTTTACTCACTAATGTGATAAGTGTTATTGAAGACAGTGGGTGATATTATATCACTAAAAGACTTGAACCCATGAATAGAACCAGAGGAGGTAGATGATTAGAATTATCACTGTGCAATTATAAATATTAAAATAAAAGAACAGACTTACTTGAAATCAGATAATTGAGACAGAATGAAGAAAAGTATGCAGAGTTAGGAATTAAATTCGAGCTCACAGAACGTGTCTTCTTAAGACAATTTGCCCCCTCACTGATGCCCAAGGTTGATGGACACTTGTCTCCCAGGATAGAACGGATTTTGTCTGAAGAGTGGCGGTACTACCAGTCAACAGCCCAAACGAACACAACAATATGCCAGAGGAAATCACACCGGAGTATGAACAGGAATATGCAAACCAGAAGGAGAAAAATTCCGGCAGAGTTTAAGTACAGAAAAATTGTGGTACCATTTTCTGAAGGTGTCAGTGTCTATTTATAGACACTATCCGGTCACGTTTGAAAATGCACATTTCCGTCGACGAAACAACACATCTGTTGGACACGAAAAGACACATTCGTTCAACACGAAAAGGCACCCATTCAAGGATGAAACAACATGTCCATTAGGATGAACCAACATGTCCGTTAGGATGAACCAACATGTCTGTTCGGATGAAACGACACATCCGTTCGGATGAAACGACACATTCGTTCGTCGATGAAAAGACACACCCTTTCACTACCAAACTTCTTATTCATAACCAATAGATTGTCTACAAAAATTTATATATATATAAATTCCAACAATCCCCCACATGGATAAGAAGACAAATCATCTTGACAAGATTGCGTAAGAATATAAATGCAAAGTGTAATTATTCAACGAGAAACAACTGCATCGAGATAGGTGGAGTTACCTTTGAACCTTCTCTAGTGAAAACCTATCGGATATACTCGGTCAATCGGTGGTCTAGGGCGACTTGAACCGTCAACCTTTAGTGTATACCTAGACAATAGGAGTCACACAATTGCTTCTCTAGCATTGTTGGTCCTTTGTTGCGCCCATTTTGGCCGTGGGACACCTGCCTGGTTCTGCGAGTGTTGTTAGAGAATCAGCCTTTGAAAAAATTCTCATAGAAGCGGCCCTCACTTCACGCTCACATAGGTGATTTCTTGTGATGTAACTCACTATACATCATCTGAACACAACAGATTAAGAAATCATTAAAAGCCTAAGTGCTTACCCTCATAAATACACTGTCTTGTCTAGGAATGAGTATGAGTTTAAAAACTCCACAGTATTTGGACAGTCGAACATCACTTAGTTGTCTCTTTGAACCTAGTTCATGGGATCTCCACTCTTCTAGGTAGAGTTACCGCAATGCTCAACAATTGATAGGCCTTAAACTTATTCCTTTCGACAAATATTCAACCAACTCTCTAGGAATCCCTTTGGTTAACGGATCCGCTATGTTCTCTTTAGACTTAACATAATCAATTGTAATGATTCCGTTCGAGAGTAGTTGTCTT
This sequence comes from Gastrolobium villosum, assembly GCA_032173675.1. NCBI lineage: Eukaryota > Viridiplantae > Streptophyta > Magnoliopsida > Fabales > Fabaceae > Gastrolobium > Gastrolobium villosum. The sequence continues at coordinate 3,864 of JAVKPL010008080.1, read as the reverse complement.
ACGATATCATGTCTACGACGTATGTGTCTAGACTTACCGTTATACATGACGTTCTTGGCCCTTCCAATAGCGGCTTGACTATCACAATGTATGCATACAGATGGTACCGGTGTTGGCCAATTATGAACATCCTCAATATAGTTACGAAGTCATTCGGCTTCTTCACCAGCCTTATCTAAAGCAATAAATTATGCTTCCATGGTTGACCTTGCGATGCAAGTCTGTTTGGATGATTTCCAAGACACAGCACCTCCACCAAGGGTAAACACATATCCACTTGTGGATCTAGTGTCATTAGAGCCGGTGATCCAGTTTGCATCACAATACCCTTCTATAACTGCGGGGTATTTCTCGTAATGCAAAGCATGATTTTGAGTATACTTCAAGTATCCCAAAACTCTTACCATAGCTTTCCAATGATTTTCATTTGGATTACTAGTAAAGCGACTTAACAGACTTACTGCATAAGCAATATCAGGTCTGGTGCAGTTCATAACATACATCAGGCTACCCAACACTTGAGCATATAGCTTTTGTGCTGTAGCTTTACCAGTGTTCTTTAATAAACTAAGATTACAATCTACAGGGTTCCTCACAGGGGTTATATTCAAGCTTTTGAATTTCTCAAGAACCTTAGCTATATAGTGAGCATGTGATAAGGCCAACCCTGCAGATGTTCTATGGATTTTAATACCTAGGATAACGCCTGCTATCCCCAAATCTTTCATATCAAATTTACTTTTCAGTAATTGTTTAGTAGCATTAATCATTTGACTATTACTACCCATAATCAACATGTAGTCTACATAAAGACAGACAATGGCAAATCCTTTTCCTGTATTTCAAACATAGACACATTTGTCACACTCATTAATTCGAAATCCATTTGATAACATAACATTATCAAATTTCGCATGCCATTGCTTTGGAGCTTGCTTTAACCCGTAAAGGGATTTTATTAAGCGACAAACTTTCCGTTCTTGTCCTGGAACAACAAAACCTTCAGGTTGTTCTAAATACATCTCTTCTTCTAGGTCGTCGTTTAAGAAGGCAGTTTTAACATTCATTTAATGTACTTCTAATCCATTCAATGCAGCTACTGCGATCAACATCCTAATGGATGTGATCCTTGTAACCGGAGAATAGGTATCGAAATAATCGAGACCTTCACGTTGCCTGTAGCCTTTTACCACAAGCCTTGCTTTATATTTATCAATAGTGTCTTTTAATGTACTTCATATCATTTAATGTCTGGGTCTTTTTTTTTCTCAGCAATCCCATTGGATTGTGAAGCATAAGGAGCAATCATTTGGTGTATAATACCTCACTCCAAACATAAATGACTCCTCAAAGGGTCATCATAATCTCTCCCTCAATTGCTCCTTAAGCAATTATTTTTCTTACTAAACATTGTTTGGCTCTAACACATATACCAAATAATAAACTTCGTTTTAACCATAAAATGATACACAATCATCATGTCATTGACAAACATTTAAAGTCATCACAACGACTTTGATCACGCCATCACCAATATAGCTATTTTGAGTTCATATAGTATCAAATATTTCACTAGATATAAGACTTTTATATCCATCAAAGCACATAGTGCATTTTTAAGCAAGAATCATCACTCGCCTAAATCATAAAGTCAAAACTTTCACATTTATAAGTCACGAGTTAATGGATATCAAACACCAATATACCATCAAATCCATTAAGTGTACTATATACAATTGAATGCCAATAAATGCATGACATTTCCCACATAATAATTAATATAACAAAATGTTCATGTCATAAATATTTCTCATTTATCATACTTGTCATTTCTATTAGAAATCAAATCCGATTTAATTTACTATTTAACTTACACAAAGTTAAACCCAAAAGGAGATCACAGTGAAGCTTTCTTGCCGGTCATGGCATTTGCATACAGAATTTGATAAGGTAAGACCTTTGTTCATGCCAAAAATCTCCCAACACAGAACATTACAAATAAAAGTCCGACAATAATACTTTTCCACGACACTTTTATTTCGAAGCATATATAAAAAATATTCCAATCCATTATATCATTGCATCTTTGTCATTTAGAACATAAATATCCTATTAACTTTGTGCAGTAACTACGACAAGGCATGACCTTTTGCTATTTACATGTGAACTCATAATATGAATAACAAGTATTTATAATATGGAAAGATTTTTCACACATTAAGATCATCATTTAATGCCCATGCACAAAGCCTTCCAATAATGTATCATCAGGACACAACAAAGATACCTTACGAAATCATAGTTTAATGCCCTGTACTCTATTGGTTTGTCATATATCACAAATAAGTCAACATTCCTCGGTAATCGTGCATCCAAGTGCAAAAGAAGTTTTAGAAATTTTTTTTTTCAAAAGAAAAAACGATCGAGTATGTTGCAATGTAATCTACATATATAAATTATATGTAGACATCCTACGCACAGTAACCGAGGATTTAACATTTTCCAATCACAAAACCAAACAGAATAGTATGTTGAAATGGTTACTATTAACCGTAAATTCAAACAAAAGAAAAGGTAACCGATGATCATTCATATTCAAGAAAATGGTTACATTTTAATTCGAAAATTCAAATTCATGAAAATGGTTACTTTTAAGTAACAGCCTTTACACAGACATAGTCGTGAGTCATTCATACAGAGAATTCAACATTAAACTCACAAAAAATAAAAAATAACATATTATTCATAAAATAATTGATTTCCAGGCACCGTTTACATATTGTTCATATGTATATATGAAAATCTTCACTGGCATAGAAATGGATGCATCGATTCACGAATTGGAAATATTCATACACTCCAAAGATTTGAAACAATTCCAACATGGAGAATCAAAAGTACGGAATCATATGCGAAATCAAAAGACCACTTATTGTCAACTATTTACACATAAATTTTCATGTAGCAAGCACAATAACGAATGCATCCAAGGGATCATTGAAGAAAATAATTATTAAAATTTCCATAAACAGAGATTAGAAATTCTGTTTCTATTACACAAATAGAAACTCTGATCAATCACATAGATTAATCTTTTAATTACACAATAAATATAAACAGTATATTAAAGTAAAAACATAAAATATACTGATCACAGATTCAAAACACCAAAATTGTCTTAAGATTGTTATAGAAAACAGTGGGTGATATTATATCACTAAAAGACTTGAACCCGTGAATAGAACTAGAGGAGATAGATGATTAGAATTATCACTGTGCAATTATAAATATTAAAATAAAAGAACAGACTTACTTGAAATCAAATAATCGAGACAGAATGAAGAAAAGTATGCAGAGTTAGGAATTAAATCCGAGCCCACAGAACGTGTCTCCTTAAGACAATTTGCCCCTCTCACTGATGCCCAAGGTTGATGGACACTTGTCTCACAGGATAGAACGGATTTCGTCTGAAGAGTGGCGGCACTACCAGTCAACAGCCCAAACGAACACAACAATATGCCAGAGGATATGAACAGGAATATGCAAACCGGAAGGAGATGCAGAAAAATTGTGGTACCATTTTCTGAAGGTGTCAGTGTTTATTTATAGACACTGAACGGTCACGTTTGAAAAGACACATTTCCGTCGATGAAACAAAACATCCGTTGGACACGAAAAGACACATTCGTTCAACACGAAAAGGTACCCATTCAAGGATGAAATAACATGTCCGTTAGGATGAACCAACATGTTCGTTCGGACGAAACAACATGTCTGTTCGGATGAAACGACACATCCGTTCGTCAATGAAAAGACACACCCTTTCACTACCAAACTTCTTATTCATAACCAATAGATTGTCTA